>JAANSK020245476.1:0-13836 GCA_011763485.2 Isoetes engelmannii
GACTAATACTATGAGCATACTACAGAACTAAGGCAAGGGTCTCTACCCCCCTTCCCCATACACAAGAGGCAGCAGATGGACATAATCAACTATGATAATCTACTTGGAACAGAACTGAAATAGAAGAACAGAACTGTACATAGACAACCAAGGGTTAATTCGACCTGCTTAGCATTCATTAGTTAATCCTAGACTATGGGCATGGATAACTAATGGATGCTATAAAGCAAATCTAGAATAGCAAGTAGAACCTACCATATCCCTGGTTGCCAAGCATGGGGTCTCTATATCCTTCCATAACTGCTAAAAACAGAGGTGGGTCTACTACAAGGTCGATTTGGGGCTGCTCCAATGGGTTGGGCTGCTGCAAATCGACTTGGGCACTTTTCCAAGGTTGCTGTTACTCGAATCTTGCAATGGGCACACCTCCCAATGGGCAAATCGGCTGCTCTGTTGCTGTGGGGCTGCTGCAACTCGTTGGCACACCTCCCAATGGAATGGGCTGCTGCAAATCAGCTGTAACACTCCTCCCTAGGCTGCTACACTCCTCCCCAAGCTGCTGCTGCTGCGCCCCTCCCAATGCTCCTCTTTGGCGACGTTTCCAAAAAAGGGAGCCCTTAGGGTTTAAGCCTTTAAATAGATGAATTCTAGGGTTAGGCTTAGGGTTTCTAAGATCTAAGGCCTAGGATGATGCCACATGTCAACGTTAATGTTAGGGTTTCTAAGATCTAAGGCCTAGGATGATGCCACATGTCAACGTTAATGTTAATGGTTCAATGTAATATAACATGTCAATATAATGTATTGGCATGTTAATGGTCTAATATAGTATATTGGCATTTTAATGTCAATATAGTATATTTGCATGTTAAAGGTCTAAAACAATATATTGGCATGTTAATGTCAATATATGGCAATGGTCTAGGTAATATATTGGGGGCCACGTTGCCCCATGGGTATTCTATACCTTCTACAAGGATACGAGGTACATGACGTACATGACGTATGCACGGCATGTATCAGTGACGTGGTTAGTATAATATACGTATTTATATCGTATATTATTGTGGAACATCATAGGACGGCTGAGATTTTTCAACGTCCCACGGACGGGGAAGATTTTTCGAGGCTGATCTCGAAGGCGAGGATCAACGTGGCCGATATCGGACCTCCGATATAGGCTAGGGCTAGGTGATCCCGAGGGTGGTATCGCCAGTGGGGGGCGTGGTGATCCCGGAGGGGGAGATCACTGGGCCGATAACGACAACTCAATATCGGCCATTTGTGGGGGTGATGCCGGCGATCGGTATCGCGCATGCCGGGTGTTGGGGATCCCAGAGGGCGGTATCTGGGGAGGGCGATAATGTCGCCGTTATCATCCGGGCATGGTGATCCCCTTCTCCGGATTCACCAGCATGCTGATCCCGGAGGAGGGGATCACTCGTTATTTTTTATGGTGATACCGGAGGCCGGGATCACAGCGGACGACTAGGATGAGGCGAAATCGCGGACGGCCGGGATTGATGCAGGCGTACTGACGTGTGTCAGTATGGTAGAACCGAAGGCCCCCGAACGGATTCCGTCGAGAATGGGTGGGGATACGGAAGGACGAAATTTCCACCTCCAGATCACCGAAACCAAGGTAAGACTATCCTCGAAACCAAGTTATCCTCACCGTGCAAGAAGTGCAAGTGGATGCAAACCTAGTTGGAGTCAAAAGTCTTCGAAACACAAAGAGCCTAAACCCTAAACCCTGCCGGCTCTCCGGGGTGCTAATCATTCATGGGGCAGCGCCATTATGCCCACAATGGAGGATGCATTGCAAGGGAAGTAACAAATTTTCATGGCAAGGTGCATTGCACGCTAAGTAACTGCAGAATATGAAATGCGTGGGACGTATGGAGGTGGGGCACCTCATTTCGAATTTGAGCATGTTGCAGTTAGACAAAGCCGCAAGGTTCTTTTCTCTTCTTTCCTTAAATTTGAGTTGTTTGGTCTATCGATTAGTGTTTCTGATTCTGCATGTTATGGAATCATGGAAATTCTCAATAGTGCTGTTTGTCACTGTTTCAGGCATTTCTGTGTCACATGGTGGATCATTCCTCTCCATGTTTCGTACCATGTTTGGCATGGTGGAGGAGATGATAGACATGCCAGAATTGCTAGAATCGATTATGATTCGATCTGTTTCACAACTATCTCCAGTTACAAATAATTTTGCTGTTAGTTTCATTGTAGACCAAAATGGATATGGAAATTTTTCAACAGTTCAGGCAGCCATCCATGCGGTGCCTGACAATAACAATGTACCAGTACTTATTCGAGTCAACTCAGGACTTTATATGTAAGTATCTTAATTTACAAGAAAGTTCACATTTGAAATTAGAGAATGAAACCTGAAGAAGAAAGGATGCATTATATTATTAGGGAAAAGGTCTGGATTCCAACCAGCAAACCTTTCATCACGTTGCAGGGTGCAGGTATGAATTCCACCATACTTGCATGGAATGATACAGCAAATTCCACCGGAGGAACATTTAACAGTGCAAGCTTTGCTATTGATGCCTCAAATTTCATTGCTCGAAATATAAGCTTCCAGGTTAGTTAAATCTAGCTTCTCATACAAAGACTAGTTAATTTTCCAAATCCCTTCAAACCATTGCTTATGTTCTTGCTCAATTTGCAGAACTCGGCACCAGCACCAATTCCAGGAGCTGCAGGGGCGCAGGCTGTTGCTCTTAGGATTTCTAATGATCAGGCAGCTTTCTATGGATGTGGGTTTTTTGGCTACCAAGATACTTTGCTCGATGACCAAGGCCGCCATTACTTCAAGGAATGCTTTATCGAAGGCTCGATCGATTTCATATGTGGAAGTGGGCAATCACTCTATGAAGTAAGTTTATATGCCTATAGGCATTGTATTAAAAATTCAATTATCACTCTATGAAGTAAGTTGATATGCAGTATAGGCATCGTATTCAAAGGTCAAAATTAGATCAGCATCAGTGCAATATTGTGCTTGCAGGACTGTATCATACATTCTGTGGCAATGCCTTCAAGTATGATGGTGACAGGGTCAATCACTGCACACTACAGACAGAACTGTGTGGATAACACAGGATTTTCCTTTGTAAGATGCAAGATCACAGGAACAGGAATGGTGTGGCTGGGACGAGCCTGGGGTCCATATGCGAGGGTAATATTTGCAAATTCTTACATGGATGACATCATCTCATCGGACGGATGGAACAATTGGGGGGATGCATCAAGGAATCGGTAAAGTTTCCATGTTAATCTTGGCAGAATTGTTTGTTTATGTGCAGAAGTGCATTACTTATGATGATTTAACCATATGTAAGTGAAGTGGAAGCTGATCTTGTGAAGTGGTCAATGTAGAACTTCGTACTTCGCAGAATATGGATGCAGTGGACTAGGGGCAAGAACAGATCAGAGAGTGCCATGGTCTCGCCAACTAAGGGACTCCCAAATTGGTCCCTACTTGTCACATGACTTTATTGATGCTTTTTTATGGCTGGACAATCCATCATTTTATAGTAATACCCATTTGAATGTTTGACCTCTCAAATAACCAAAAAGAAAATGGTTGGATAGAGAATAAGAAGAAAACCTTTACTCTGCATTTTGGGCAATGAGTCCCAACTTTAGACTAGAAAGTATGAGCACATCCAAGGATAGGATGTTTTATCGTTTTAGCTATGATATAACTATGTGGGCAATTGTCCATGAGTGTCACTATTGGGAGCTTATTTAATAATCCATCCGTGCGACTGTACTCTTTGTTAACTGCTGCAGCCTTCATCGGTAAAAAGTTGGGATTTTATGCTAATGTAATCCATGTTAGCTGGGATTACTGTTAGATTCCTTGTATTTTCCAAAGTGTAATTTCATTTCCATTGATGTGCACTACAATCATGATGTGCACTACAATCATGACATCACCTAGGGTTTTAGCCTCGTCCTTTTGCTCATAACTCGTGATTCTGGTGTCAAATTTGTGTGTTTCGGACTCGTTGGAAAGCTCGTTGCATGCCCTTTATGTTGATGTATGATCTGTGTAGTGATTATATTGTTTTGGTGGAGGAAATTCGTCTGACAGTTCCGGCCCCTTCTTGATGGTTTTAGGGTTTGGCTGCAATTTTATTTTGGCCATAACTCCTGCGTTTGGTGGCAGTTTTGCGCGTGTTGTAATTTTTTCAGAGATTGGCCCATTTGGAAGGTCTGTTCAGCTCTGAAACTTCGGCCCCCTTTCCGTGGAGATGACATGATCCAGTCGTCGCCCTCCAATTCGCTCTTCTGGTAACTTTAGTGGGATACGTGGTGCAATTTCAAAGGAATATATTGTAGATTCTCTCAAAATTTGTGTTCTTGAATCGTGATGCACACAATGGCTCGTGAGGGTGCTCTTTCTGCTTCTGAGAGCTTGGTCTCGTCAGTGCACCTCAATCCCTTGGTATTGCTCAATATATCTTCTATTGGCACGAATGTGACTTGAGACAGGGGTTCCAATTCTCTCCTCCTCTCAGCTAGTTGCCCAGTCTCTGCTCCAGGTGTACCTGCATTGACTAAAGTTTCTCCTTCCGTCCACGTCTGGTGATGCTGGAGGTTTTGTTGAACATGTATCTTTGGGGAGCCCTTCTGATAATGTTGCACCTCCAACGTGTGTTGGAGGTTCCTCGGGCCAGCCGGTGTGCTCTGGGCCAGGAGCACTTCTAACACATGTTGGAGGCTCTATGGGTCAGGCAAGGCCCTCTTTGTCTGCTAGAGTTTCTTCTGGGCTAGCAGCACTCCAATAATGTTGGAGGTTCCTCATGTGAGTTGACACCTCACGTGCATGTGGAGTGCTCCATTGGACATGTTGCACCTCCAACGCATGTTGGGAGTTCCTTGGCACGGACTAATTGTGGAGTTAATGCTCGATGATGGTGCAATCCTCCCAAGATGGCATACCTTCAGGGCAAGGGGTACGTCCAACACGCGTTGAAGGTTCCTCAAGGCAGGAGGAATTTCCCCCTCTCCTTGCTGGACGCGTTGGAGGTTCCTCAAGGCAGGAGGAATTTCCCCCTCTCCTTGCGCGGCAGCCTGGGATGTCATTATCTTCTACCTCTCAGCCTGTGTCGGCATCTACACCTTGGGGATCCCCTAACACAGTGGCACGTGTTACCGATGTTCGTTTTTCCAAATGGCTATGCAAAGGCTTGTCGAATCTAGCCACCTCAGACACAATGGTGGATAACAATAGGAAAGAAGTTGTGTCTTATCTTCAGCGAGTACAAGCCAAGCAAGAGTCTATGAATTTCCAGCTACCATTAGAAGAAATCTTTTATGAGGTCCAGGAGTGCAGGGCAACTTTTGAGTGTTTTGGGTTCCCAGTGGTGCAGGTTAGCGATGAGGAGCATCGGCATCATGTGGAGCAGCTGGTTGCATGTTTGGTAGTTTGCTACTTCATTGGGCCATTTCTGGATTTGAAGCGCGTGGGATGTTGGTTGTCTGGACATCTTCACAAGCTAGGCTTCCTGCTTATCAATCTATCAAGCTTGTGGCAAAGCATCAACGTTTTTAAGTAGATCTGTAAGGGGAGCAGCTACCTTTAAATTTTTTGGAACAAACTTTCTATATTAAGTGGCTAAGCCTAGAAAGCTTCTCACATCTGGCACATCTACAAGTTCGGGTCATTCCCTTATGGCTCGTACTTTGTCTGGATCTGGGGCCGCTCTTGCTCCCGAGACTATATGTCCAAGATATGCCACTTATTGTTTTAGAAACTCACACTTGGAGAGTTTGGAAAAAAGTTTGTGCTCCCGAAGCATTAACCACACTTGCTCAAGTGTAGTGTTCCTCTTTACTCCTTGAGTAAATCAAAATATCATACAAAAATATTTGGATAAACTTGCCGGATATCCATAACATTATTCACTAGTCGCATAAACGTGGGTGGGTCATTAGTCAATCCAAAGGGCATGACTATGAATTCAAAGTGCCCTTGGTTGGTTCGAAAAGCCATTTTGGGTTCATCCCTTTCTCTAATGCTAATTTGATATCCGCTTCTTAGATCGATTCTAGAGAAGTATTTTGCTCCCACTAATCGATATAATATCATCGATTCTAGGCATCGAATAATTCCGTGATCGCGGCTTTATGTAATACCCTATAGTCAATACACATGCATGTTTCCATCCTTTTTCTTTGCCAGAATTACAGGCGTGCCAAATGGAGACTTGCTAGGTCCTATGAAATCCTTTTGATGCAATTCTTTAATTTGTTTCTTAACACGTTCTTGCTAAAGGACTAAGTCTATATGGCACCCTGGCCATTGGCTTAGTCCCTGGTTCCAATTCAATCTCATGAGAGATTTCTCGTAATGGAACTCCATCTGAGAGTTTTTCTAAGAACACATCCCTATATTTATTAAGCAACCCCTCTAGTTTGTTATCTTTATCCATAGCATTTATTTGCATTGAATCTCTGGGGGATTCAAGAACATAGACAAGATAATTTTCATTGGGGAAACAACGTTTGGCTTGCATAGCCGTTATTAACTTAGGGGAAGCTATATAAGAAGTACCCTGGAGGATGATCTCCTTTCATCCCTTAGAAATAACTAACAAGCGTTTCTTCCAATCAATTGGGGATTAATTATTTGAAGCCATTTGATACCCGGTACCACATCAAATCTCGTTAGTTTTGCTAAATTAAAACTCATTGTTTCCTCATATTCCCCAATGGTCAACTGCACACCAGCCACCCATGACACCACTGCTGAATCTGCTTCTCAGCTTCTGCTGGTGCGACTTGAACCATTTCCATTTTTAATTCGTGTGCTAAGTCTGGAGAAATGAAATTGTCAGTACTCCCTAAGTCAAGAAGAACAATAACATTTCTATCATTTTTTTTTCCAACTAAACGGATAATTTGCCCAGCAAAGCTAACTTCCTTACTTACCAAATTGAGCTCTCCCCGAGCTATGGCAGAGAGTTGCTTTTTTTCCCTTCAGCTTGCTTGGTTGTGGCAGCCATCGCCTTCTTTTCATTGTGGGGCTTTGGGCAATCCCTGGCCATATGCCCCTTTGCGCCACAATTGTAACAAGCAAATGGCTTAGTGGTCAGCTTCTTCCCTGAAGAGGCCTCCCCTTTGCCCTTGTCATTGTTTGGGGAATTGACTCGTTGGGCTATTTTAGCCCTTTTTTTTGGTCCTCCTTGCCTATTTTCAAACTTTCTTTGCTTCTTGTCTTGGAAGCGACGAGATTTCTTACTCTCTTCTTCCCCTCTTCCCCTTCTCCCCTTGGAGAACTTGCCAGTGTTCGTACTAAGGCCACTGAAGATTCAAAATCCCTGGATTTACTTGCCTAATATGTGCCCTAGGGATGCGGTCTCAAAGACCATCCTCAAAATAGCTCATTTTGCATCAAGGCTGGCATTTCCTTGATCCTTGCAAATACACTTCTTAAGGTGTTGATGTATTGCTGCAAAGTACCCGTCTGCCTGATGCTTTTAAGTTGGATCAAGCCGTGATGTTCATCATGGTGAGGGACATCTTCTTATTTAACGTATTTTCCTTTGTTTTTGTGTAGGTTCATCATGACAATAGTGAATAGAGGAGGAGGAGACCAGCAACCAGATATAGAGGGGAGCAGCGACCACGTAAGAGAAGGTAAAAACGCAATTGATTTGCACAACCTGAATCAGAGATCTATGCCATAAAATCGGAGTATCAATTACTGGACGGGAGGCTGCAGTAATTGAAGCACTGTTGATCAAGACCCAAACGAGAAGGGCTTCTATCCTGCGACGAATTTCTGTATGTTCCAGATAGTGCTTCTAGACTCCGGGATCTTTAGGCTTTCCATGACTCACCTATGGCTGGACACTTTGGAGTAACCAAGACTCTTGAACTTATTAGTCAGGATTATTGGTGGCCTGGGCTTCGCCGCCTTGCCACTGTATGAAGCTATCCTTTCCCAGATCACGTTCCTCCACTGCCACTGGATGATCACTAGGAGTTCGAGGTTCGAGAGATTGTGGACTAAGTTTCTGCGGCAGCGGTTATATTACCTTTTTTACTAGAAAATATGCTCTCCAAGTGAACAGACCCGGGAACCTGCTGAGAATCTAAATAACGCTCCTGACAAAATCACGGAGTTCTACCGACGTTACTCGGACAAGCCAAGTCCAAGTGCTCTCCCTCCAACTCTAAAGACTCGATGCCGTCGGACAAGCCAATTCCAAGTGCTCTGCCTCTAACTCTAAAGACTCGATGCCGTCGTAGGGGGGGGGTGGTGTGATGATCATACAAGTATTGGAATTATACGATTGTTATACTCATATGTACAAAAGATGGTTGTTATACGGATGCAATAGGGTAGTTGAACAAGAAAAGACTCGAACTCACAACCTTCCAGGTGCGAGACACGCCTTTTTGCCGACTGAGCTATAAGTACTTATTAAGGATATTTCTTTATGTCTTCTTCATATGGGAAGCTATTTCCAGCAGGTTCTAGAACCTATATGCATGCACGACACTTGGCGGGATGCTATGACGAAGTATGACTATGTGTGCGTGCATGTCTTGAAGAAGAGGCGACATAAGGTATGTGGTACTGAACTTCGGTAGTACGAAACCTCTTAGTTACTTCAGAGAACATGTACCAGCTTTGTTTTGCAAAGAAACATGAACGTCTAGCTAATTCGACAATGATTGCATTGGTGGTTCAACGGTCGCCCCTCCGACAGTGGCTGTTGAACTAGATATACATAGAGGCACCTCATTTTTGTCGAACCATTCCGGTTCAACACCAGTCTTGAACCTTCTAAGCATCTGTCTTGTGTTCCTACTTGCTTTCAGGCCATTCTATTCTTCATTCTTCCTTGTATATCAGATTCTTCGCGTATTTCTCGCGTATCTCTTGAGTATTTTTAACGTATTTTCCTTTGTTTTCGCGTATTTTCACGATAGTAGTGAATAGAAGAGGAGGAGACCAGCAACCAGATATAGAGGGGAGCAGCGACCACGTAAGAGAACTAAAAACACAATTGATCCGCACAACCTGAATCAGAGATCTTTGCCATGAAATCGGAGTATCAATTACTGGACGGGAGGCTGCAGTAACTGAAGCAGTGTTGATCAAGACCCAAAGCCAGATTCCTTATCTTTAAACCATAGCTAGAATTCTTGGCTAGCTGGTCGGAAGTTGGATTTGTGACATTTAATGACAGTGATGACACTGGAAGCCAGTGCTATAGCCCTTTCGGAGGTGGATCCGGTTGGATGGTGTAGTTTCATTAGTAAAAATCCTATAAGATTCCTAAAGTCCAACTCAAATTCTTACGTAGATGAAACCATCGACATTTAGTACATATACATAGGAATGGTTTTGAAAATGACCAAACTTAAAATCACCTTATGATTGAGCATCCAATACAAGAATTCGGGTATGATCTGTACTATAATACTTTCACTTATTTTGAAAAAGAAACGAGCAAAATGAACGGAATTTGCAAACATAAAAAGTAAAGATGCACATTAGAGAACCAACATCGATGCTTCTCCTCCTGGCATGATTTAAAGATTTTGCCCGCCCATGGCAAGCATGTATGAAGTGGCGCCTGCATTCTCTATCTTTCGGCAATAGAGTAAGATGTTCCGTATAGCCGCGTGTTGGAGAGGAAAAAACTTTGCTTCTTGCAGGAGGATTGAATATGGACAGATTCTGTAGCAGTGAAAAATTGATAGTAATCTTTGAGATGAAAATATCTTGTTTTCAGGATATATGATTTGTATATATATGCTATATTGTAATTTTCTATAGCATTGATACACTGTCATCAAGTGCATTCAGATATAGTTAGTAAAGTGAGTAGAATGGAAGTTTAGTACAATTGTTTTTTTTTTTTTGAAGTCATAGGGCATCACATTGGTAAGGCATTGAAGAACTAAATCCCAATGAATTAAAAGAATGGAAGTGTTACAAAGCAAGTGAAGAGGAAAGTGAGCTGCCCCAAAGAGACAACGATACCCCAACACTTTATCAACAAGAGCCTACATCTACTGCTGTACAAAGCGCCCATCGCCATCCACAATGCTCAGGAAGTCCCGCCAAATGGCGAACTTCTGCTCCGCCAGTCCTAGAAACACCAAGAAGCTCTGAAAGAGTTTATACCTAAGACGAGGAACCAAAGAGGCCGGGGGCTGCTGAACCCCCTGGAATACCCGGGCTGCTGAACCCCCTGGAATACCCAAAACTGCCGCCGCTTCCAAATCAGCCATACCAACCAAGCCACACACAAGTGCAAGGCCTGCTTCCTCAAAAGGGACCAACCAACTGGATATAAATGTAATAGCAACTGCTGGCTAGTCAGCTGAACCTGGAATAAGTCCCGCACCCAATCTCAGGCAACCTGCAAGTGGGGACAGAGGACCAGACAATGCTCCACCGACTCCCGATGCAGGCCACAACAAGGGCAAAGAGGACTCACCCCTGGCCGAAACCTACTCACCAGGGCATTCACTATGATACAGTGGTGCACCACCTGCCACAGAAGTACCCTGACCTTCGGTGGGGGGAGTGTACTCCACGTCCAAACCCAAACCGAGCGCCAGCTAGATCCCGAAAGCTGCAGAGACCACTTGCCCGAAGGAGGCAGAGTGTCATGAATAACAAGCGCTTGGTAGGAAGACAGCACGAAACATGAAGCCACAACATCAGGATGAGCCTTCCAGACCTGCACCACCACATCATCCTGAAGCACTATAGGTATGTGCAGCGGAATACTACAAGCCACCTGCTCCCAAAGAGCACGGTCACTGCATTTCAGGCGAAAGCAGGCTCGAAAGAACTCCCATGGAGCTACCCGACCATCCCAATACCAGTCCTCCAGAGTAAGCACACCAATCTGCCTCCAACGGGCCTGTGTCCGAGCGTGCACAGTGGCAGCCAGGGGCAAGTACGCAGGGGGCAAAGGAACCTATAAGAAAGGCGAGGAATGATGATATACTGAGGCATAGTCCAGCTGAAACAACACTCGCACATGATCCCAAGCCCGCAATACCCCAGTGAGAAAAGGGGATGCATGCAGGAAAGGCCTGAGACCATACAACAACGCCCAGGGCAACTCCACATGGACGGATGGCTTCCCAAATGCCACAGAGTGGCGAAAAGACTGCAACAACAGCGCCACGCCAGGAGAAGATGCGTCACTCTGCAGAATACTCCACACAAACTTGGAGACCAACACCTTGCTGTGCAACGCCAGATCCAAAATAGCCAGACCACCATCCTCCCGGGGGCGGAGACACTTCCACCACACCACCTTGACCACTGCCCCCTCATCATCCCCATCCCACACAAAGTTCTGGACCATCCTATCCAAAGCCTGCATCTTCCCCTCAGGAGCTAACATTGCGGATGCCCCTCAAGGTTTGCCCTAGGCTGTTGAAGGTTTATGCATGATAAAAAATCTATTCTATTCTATTCTTTTTGGGTCCTCACATTGAATAAGGGTGCATTCCCATTACGATTTTGTCTCAGCTTCCTTCTAGTGCCATGTCATCGGAGCCCAAGATCATTCCAACACTTGTTCCCATTTACCTCAATTCTAGAAGCATCGATTCTCACCAGAAGACAAACCAGGTAATCACAAGAGGACAAAAACGTGCATGTGAAAGGACAAAGCTAGGCGAACTTGAGTTTTTTAGATATTCTCAAAAAGCATCTGAAATTTTAAGGTTTCTTATGTCATGTCAGAACTCTACCCAACCAACTTAACGGAAACAAAGTTTTTCTTATGTCTGGCTTTGCCACGAGGCACAGCAAAGCCTCAAAATTGGGCTAATGGAGATACGCCCTAAGTCTTCATTGTTGCTAGTCATTGTTGATGAGTTCGCTAAGCTAGTGGTATATATATAGTTTAATTCAGGTCGTTCTAGAATTATTAAACTGGGAATACCTCAAATTTAATTCCTCAAACTCGAGGGGTATATTTAATTTGCCTCAAGCATGAGTTCCCTCTTGGAAAAACTAACTATCTAAGGTTTTCAACGTGGCAAATTATTCCTGAATGACCAAAGGTTTTACAAGGGGTTTTATTTTATCATCCCCCTAGAAGATTGGGTTTGTGGGAGAAGGTCCAGTCCATGGCCACCATCGCCACCACAGGCAGGCATCCTACTCCGGTAACATGCCCGTTTTTTGGTAGCACTCAGGGGTTAGTAGGTCCACAATGTTCCCCATCCTCGGCATCGCGGTTTCGATTTGCATTGTCTTTATCAACTGCTATAGTCACCAAAGTAGTAGCTTCAAAAGCTTCTCAATCAGGAATCGCCCAATTCACAGAAACCAAGGTGAGGCCCCATTCTGAAATTAAGAAGATTAGGGATGATATATTGCAGCGTCAGAGAACCGCTGTGGATGTGATGGAGGAGTATTTGGGTAGGCTTAAAAAATGTGAACCATCAGTTAAGAGTTTTTTGCATATAGCAGAAGAATCTGCTCTGAAGGCTGCAGCAGAAGTGGATAAGAATCTAGCTCAAGGCCAGAAGCTGGGACCTCTAGCTGGAGTGCCGATTTCCATCAAAGATAATCTCTGCACCATGGATATGCCATCTACTGGAGGTTCGAAAATTCTGAAAGATTATCAGCCTCCTTATGATGCAACTGCTGTGAGCAGATTGCGAGATGCAGGAGCTGTTTTGGTGGGCAAGACCAATATGGACGAGTTTGGTATGGGCAGCTCCACCGAGAGCTCCGCGTTTCAAGTAAGTGTTGATAGAGGAAATTATGTTAAGCTTGTTATTAGACATAAAAGAAACCCGCCACTATTTGGTAATAACTTCGAAACTTATTTAATAAAGCCAACCTTTTGAAGCATGATAGAATATGGCTGTTTCATGGTTGCAGTGTGCTACTTCCTAGTATAGTCATGCATCCTCTGATATATAAAAGAACAAAGGAAGGGGCGGTTGCATTGGCCACCTTTTATGTTAGTTCAGGGTAGGAAGAATGCAAATTGTGCTTGCACCAGGAATTCTCAGAGTGACATTATCCTCTGTAACTGGCTTCACATTGTCCTTTTTGCATTTACAAAATCACTATGCACAGAAAACATAAAGTTTATGGCATGAAGGTAATGGTTGTGGGCTGCACCTTATACATTGTATATTTTCAAGGACTAGTGGATAGAGAGTTGATATCTGTCTTGATTAAATGCTCTGGAGAGTAAAGACAGCCTCGAAGTGCCAAAGACTAATGTCTAGTATGTACAGTATCATCTGGAAGCTTGTCATATTCTCATATGTTTTATGTTCGACAGCTATCAAGCATTATATGATAAGTAAAATTCATTGAAGATCTAATCGTCACAATCTAACACTTTTATGGAAGCATCTGAGAATATTTCAATGCTTGTTGATCAGGTTACCTCCAATCCATGGGACTTGACGCGTGTTCCAGGCGGATCATCTGGGGGCTCAGCAGCAGCTGTAGCAGCCAGGCAATGTGCAGCAGCTTTAGGAAGTGATACAGGGGGGAGTATACGGCAGCCTGCATCATTTTGTGGGATTGTTGGGCTAAAACCATCTTATGGACGTGTTTCTCGTTTCGGCCTTATGGCCTATGCTTCATCTTTGGATGTTGTTGGTTGTCTTGGTACTTCTGTCCTTGACACAGCAACTCTCCTTGGAGTGATTGCTGGGAAGGACGAAAAGGATGCAACTTCAAGCCTCAAGGTAGAAATTTGCTTGCTAGTAATGGTAATGTAACTTGGTGTGGTTTTGATAAATCTGAGTGTTTAGGAGGTGAGTGATTATGGAGCTCAATTACAGTCC
>JAANSK020245487.1:0-13836 GCA_011763485.2 Isoetes engelmannii
ATGTTTTGTAGTTGCCTTTCTCTATGACAGGCAATTGCCCAATCGCTGCCTTTCATTTGCCAGGCACTTTTTTTTTTACTTGTTTTGACAGGCAAAAACCCCAAAAACAGGCGTGAAACCCGTCAAATTCGGTCCCTGACACATCACTCTCCCTGCCAATAAGAGAGATTTAAGAGATTTTAGAAATACTGACACACACAGAAGCTGCTAATATTTTTTTGAAATTTCACGTGTTTATTGTCACATTTTGAAGCCAGTGCTTTTTCTCTTTTACCACCCATCCAATCAACCATATGATGAAGGAACTTAGCTCATATGCTTTGAAGGTAGTTGTAAAGTTTTAGCTAGAATCTTGGAAAGGAAAAAACTATGTATTTAGAAGGTGCCATTGTACAAGGAAGGTACTAGTACCAGTAATACTAATTAGTAATAAATCTACCCGTGGCTTTGGAGGATCCCAAAGTCTGAGTTCCCCACATATCAGATGCTCCAAGTAGCTTGCTCCATCTTGATAATAGTGACCTTGCACGATTGACCACATCTGCAGCATGTAATACTTTTACCATTACCATGTACATGTAGAAGATTCATACAAAATGTTAGGAATACACACTTGTAATACCATAAAACCTTGACTGTTTATACAATGAAACAAAGCTGGCATTGCATAATTGATATGGAAGCAAGACAAAGCCTGCAATAACTACCAATGTTTTCTTGGAAATTTAGGAGCAAATCTCCTCCCTCTCCAATAAACAACCAGTTCTTAATACAAGGACTTATGTAAAGCATAACCTCTCTCCCTCTCCATTTTAAACTCAATACGCAACCAGCTTTTAATACAGGAACTTAAATAAAGCATAATTTCCTATTAAGTCCTTCATGACATGGTCTAGTGGCAGGACCTTAAACTGACACCCGACGTTACGGGTTCAAACCAGACAAATATCGGTCTAGTAATGGGGACGTTAAATTCTATTGCCCGAGGTCACGTGTTCAAATCTGGCTAATATCGGTCTAATAACGAGGACCTTAAAATTCCATTGTCCCGACCCGAGGTCATGGGTTCAAGTATGATCAACCGGTCCTGTAGAGATCTTGCTCCGAGGTCATGGGTTCATCAAGTCTGATCAACTGGTCCTGTAGAAATCTCAAACCTACAATGTGTAATGGATAATCACATATAAAGCAATCCTAGCATAGGATCAAAATGATCGTGCCTAGAAAGTAGAATGTTTTCATGATATGATGACAAATAGACTGACGTCCTTCAATAAAAAACAATAACTTCCTATTGAGCTTCTTACCTTCAACAAGTGATGAATAAGAGTTGTTTGTTCTTCAAGAGAAGCGTCAACAAGCCAATTCACAATTACTTTCAAACCACATTACTGAACAAGCCTGTTCAAATCAACACAAAAAATGCATAAGGTCGACTGCCCTATTGGCCCCACAAGACAACAATCAATTATTACGTGGTGCAGACCGGCACAGATCCATTTTCAATTTGTAGTATTATCTGCAACAATTGGCTTTGCCCTAAAAGGTGTTTTATGCACACGTCAACTCAAGAGTTTCCCAAAGGAATCCAAAGTAATTGTCTTGCTTGTTGTTAATCCCTTTATACTTGTAAGCTCCTCATCAAAGGCATGAACTATTTGCACTGTTGCTTGTTTCATGCGCCCCTGCTTCCAGTGGCTGCTGAAGGAGCTTTCGGAGGTTTTTAGTGCAACAAAAAATGTTGTCACTTTAAATAATTACCATAAATTGGAGCATGTACACTGTCTTTTAAGATGGATCCAAAAACGAAATATGCTTCTTATTTTCATTAGCTTTCTTTCACCGACAGGAGACAAATATAAAAGGAAGAAAATAGGAAAGCAATACCATAAATTCTCTTTGTAGAATAACTTCTTTGAAGGAAAGAAGGAAAAAATTATGAAACAGCTTTATTGAGCTCAGGACAATGAACCAAGAAGTAAGGAACATGGAAACTTGAAGTTTCTAGAAGGAAGACCTTTATACATCAATATATTCTTGAGAAACACTAATGTCTTATTGTATGGTCATCCGCAAAGAAACAACTAAGATAGAATAAGGTTTCCTAAAGGGCTAGAATTTGTTTTATCTCCCCCCCCCTTTTCCCTCGCCCTGACGGGCACAGATCTCAGCCATTGATTTTGCAGATCCCTGACGGACACAGATCTCAGCCATTGATTTTGCAGATCTTGTGGTCTACATTTGTGCCACATCAAAGGGAGGCATGTAAAACGAATGTGTCCCTCCTAAAGCTAATCATATATTTCTTCAGATCATTGCACGAGTCAAAAAAAGTACAAATAGTCTTACTACACATCAGAAGCTGAGAGTCAGAATCATGCGTCATACCTGTGAGTATGTCAGAATCTTGACTTCTAAGTAAGGATGAAATCTTGCAGATGCGGGACAGTTTTTTGCTATATATTATACCCAGGGGGTTCATATTTATGGATGTGGTATACGTCATCTGCGTTCCTGAAGTTGGAAACCACCCCCCCCCCCCAACAATAAGGATTCATACCAAGAAAAACCCCCCTTATATGGTTTTATATTTTCTTTAGATTTATATCCCTACCTTAGATTTGCCCCATAACTTTACAATTTTAAAACTAAAAAAATTAAATAGAGCCTTACATATACGTACGGCAATATGTAGTAAAAATCCCCCTCCCGACCACTCACATGTTTTGTATATGTGTGAATCCCCCTTGATATTATAACATTTTAACCTGAAGGTGGTGCAGCATGATAGCCGTCCATAATGCAGCATCAGGGCAACATGACATGTTGTTGATGAAGGTTTCGTCTTCATCCAACCAATAAATCTCGCAATTGCCAACCTTCATCTATCATACTAGCATTATTAAAGCATGCAGAATGTTCCTAAGAGTTAGATTGCTAGGCATCATACCTTCTAATTGCATTTGCACTAGAACTTCGAAAGCCTCCATGGAACATCCCTTTTGTGCATGTGCGCCGCTCCAACAATAGCACTGCAAGATGAAATATTGTGCTCCAGTACCGTTTTCTTAAAGCAAGATGATTATCTAAGATCGGCTAACAAGACAACATATATACCTTCTCAGATGCAGGAAGCTTGAGTTTGTTTATAGCCGGCACCAATTTAAAAGTCCAACCAAATAGGCTGCTGGTCCATTATCATGATAAGACTGTACCTAAAGTATCGTCCTAATCAATATCAATCAATATTTATGGAGAAATGTAAGTCTGGATAAAAATTCGATATACAACAACTCAAAATAACCATGAAGGTAAATGTGAACAACAATGCCTCCTGAACAATATATGCTGTGGTCAACCAACCTTCTTTAAATTTTCACTATAGATGCAAATCCGGATGACCATCACGGCTTCTACATGTGAATATGAAATGCCCTACTAAAATTGGCACCTGCCAATGTGCAGTCGGCTTCCCTCATCGTCATACAGCAGGGAACAGAACATGACAAAAATGGGTTAGAACTCTGGTAACAGAGTCTCGGTTCCAGCTACACCAAAATAACAGGCCAGAAACACCATCAAATAGCAGATTTATCTGCTCCAATAAAGCCGACTTCCAGTTTGGGAAGCAGATGCTACTTTCGACCATATTTTTAGGGTTTTTTCCACAAAACTTCTATATGAAAGAGGGCATGGATCTCTTGATGGTGAGGCTATGCTTGTTTTGTCTGAAATTTGAAGAATTTGGATTGTTTTGTGCTTGTAGGTTGCCCATCATCTGTGTAGAGAGCCACTTGCTAGAACAACTAAATATGTGAACCCATAACGAAGAAAGGGACAACTGAAGGAGAAGCTGAATGGCCATAAATGAGCCATAGAAGGAAACTAAAGAAGAACAGGCAACGACATTCAAGCACTAGCCAAGGCAAATTTCATGGAATATCTAATTTTGCTAACAGTTGATCTGAAATTTTATTGGTCCAATGGTGCTCATCAATTTGAGCTGATGTGTCATGCTACGTGTACAGCCTAGAATTTCAAGAAATGTTGCAGTGGGGGTTAGGCAAGCCTGCTAAAAAAATACATGACATCTTGTACATTACTATATCTTATCACTTGTAATATGATTACATCTTAATAATAAGTGGATGTCAAAACTATACTAATAATATGATATATAACTCGTATAAAAGTTATAGCATACATGAATCAAGCAGTCTACCATTTATCCACCATCCGGGCTCATCATGAGCAGGTGGTTCAGTGATTCTACTAAGCTCATAGGTGTCTCGCTCTAGAACCCAAATAAGATGGATAACAACATGGTAGAACCCCAAAGAATCTTTTGAACAACTCATAGCTATTCCAACCAGCCAGGGATCAAGGAGATCATAAAATCATACTTAGATTTGAGAGTCCAATTATAAAACCGCCGGAAGCCCTTCTTATTGCCGCAGGTTATTTGAGCTGCAATACTTCCCAAGCATAACAAGGTACTGTGCATGGAGGGTTGCCCTCCGGCACCTTGAGGGGATGTTTTCATAGTCTGATGCATAATGCTCTAAACTAGGAATAAGTTCATGATTGGTTGCCCCAAAAAATGCATATAAAAATGCACAAATGCAAGTGTCATTAGAAAATTTTGAGCATACAAATTTTTTAAATCTCTCAAAATCAGCATCCATGATAATTTTCTCCATGATAATTTTCTGTATCACAATGGTCAATCTTCATTCTGAACAAGTCTTTCTCAAATAATGGAAGAGAGATGCAACAGCTCAAATTATCATTGACTCAAAAAAAAAAAAAAAGGTCCATGGAAAACATTATAAATGCTTTGAGCATAATAATAACAACATTGAAATCATTAGGTTGATTGAAGGTTGTGCTTTATTGTAGAGTTGAGTCTTATTGCCATGTAGATGTAACGATTGCAAATACTCACCAATTAATGGCAACATTAAAGATAGCTCATGATTTTTTTTATGCCCCTCAACAACTTGTGATGTAGACATAAGAGCAAGAAATTCCATTACATGTGTGCATGATTGTTGATAATCCATATCAACTGATACACAACAAATCTGCAACAGCCTTGCAGATTGAGCAATGTCTATCAACTGATACATTTGGAATGGCAACAAATCTGCAACAGCCTTGCAGATTGAGAAATGTCTAGTTCTTGTACAGGAACTATAACTAAGTTGCCAAAGAAGAAAGTAAAAGAGCTCTCATGTCTTTCTCCAAATTCAGTGAGTAACCTCCAAAACAAAAAACACTGTGACTAACCATCCAATCTATGACATCAGAGATGCCATGCATTTCCCAATACGGCATGTGCCACTGCAGATGGTAAAGACCTTACAATGAATGCTCTTCCAAGTCATAGTTGTGGACGAAATGTAAGGCTTCTCATTCTATCTTCTGACAACTTGATTCTATGCTCTATATTCAGCTAATAAAGCTTCTATGTGTTATTATTTGTCTGCATACAACCTCGTGCATAACTGATGTCATTGTTCATTGAAGGGTACTTGGGAACAGAAGAATGCCCTCTGGTTGCATTATCCAGAACAACTGCAACCTAATTAGATACCGTCATTATCATGAGTTGCATGAATGAAGCAAGGGACACATGGAGATATGATGTAGGTCAGAGATGCTTTCTCAAAAGATCATACCAGTGAAAACCTTCTAGAGCTCCTTGCTAATGCAGTTTAAACAGCATGGCGGGCCACAAGAAGTGGCTTTGAAAGAAAAAACTTGGCTGGATCTCCATATATAAATTTGATCCAATTGTGGTTAGAATTTTAATGCAACATATTGCCTCATAGATGCCTAAACTTGGTAATATCGAATTCTCTTAATTTTACAAGCAAAGCTCATCAACAATCTCACAATTTAAAACTGTAATGCTTGCTCCTTGTCTGAAAGTCTTTCAGAAATTGCAAGCTAGTATTCATCTCCTTTCCTCGCTCTGCATTTCAAGTAAGTAGGAGAAATGATAGCCTTCCCAATAGCGAACATTCCAATGGAAGTTCTCTGAGATGAGCCAGACAGGACTCCTTCAGGAGGTAATACAAGAACCTGAAATACACCTTGAAGTATTCAGAACCGTAACAATTATGCATTTACAGAGGTATAAATTTCGAGATTCAATATTCAACATTAATTTAATAATAAATACCTGATCTTGATGGCTCTGTAGAACTTTCAAACGTGGAGGCACTTCAGCTGCATATGGTTTTTCAAAAATCTCATCATTTGGGTTAACTTGTCCCTGGAACTCCTAATGCTTTGCTAAAACCTGCTTAGAATGTTACAGAAAACCTGCAACCGAGAAATAAGTATGAATTTATAAGGTCGCCTAAGGCCATAGCCTTCGCAATGCGATAGAAAATTATAACATGATTGCTGTAGACATGCAGACATAACATTGCAGTGCCTTATTATAATCTGATAATTTTACAGAAGCCACAAATAGAGCTTTCCCTAAATGGCCGCCACAGTACACGGCCATGAATTCTCAACTCAAGTTAGTCCTGATTATAATATGCATTACATCCTTTTGGTTAAAACCAACATCTTTGGACATTGAAGCTAGGACAAATAGCTCAGGCCTACCCAGGGTTGTACAAGACAGCATAACAGCATAGTAAATCTGAATGTAAAACAAAAAAAGATCACAAATTGAAGTTCAGAGCTGGTACCTGTGTCCAAAACAAACTCCAAGAGTTTTTTTCTGTTCTCTATGTAAATGTTGCAACATATTACAAAGCTTCAGAATTCATTCCTCATCAGCATGAGCATCGTGTCGACTGCCAGTTATAACAAATCCCTTGTAGTTTGCCAGGTCTGATTCCCCAGGAAACTTCCCTTCAACAACGGCAAACATGTTCCAGGATCCCCAAGAAGAATTTTCAAAAGTTTTTTCTGTAAACTCTGTTGCATGGCCTTCTACAAGGGTATCCCCAAAAAGGTTCAGAAAAAGGTACCCTTCTCCAAGGGTATCCCCAAAAAGGTTCAGAAAAAGGTACCCTTCTCCAAGGGTATCCCCAAAAAGGTTCAGAAACCTATTTATAGAGGATCTCTTTTGGGTTACATGACTAACCGGATGGATGGAGCAATCTGGAAAGCGCTTCCAAGAGAAATCCTTCTCCGCCATATTCTACCTCGCTTGTCTTTCTACCATGTTTTCTCAATCATCAAACCTGATACATCCCTCCTCCTATCCTTAAATCCATCCTCCCAATTTCAGACCTCTGAGGAGCTCAAGCTCTGTGGTCACCTCAAGCTATATGATCATACCAAAGATGCATGGCAACCGCTACCCAGAAATCTGGCCCCCCATTTGTACAAGGCCATAAGTTCTGCAGGAGGGTTGGTATGCTTTCAAACTACACCCCCAACCGAGCCCCAAATTGAACTAGAAGTGCACAATCCTCTTTTGAACCAATGCACCTCCATTTCACTTCCACCTTACTCCCTAAAGTTCTTCCTAAAGGAGGTGTGGTTACTTCCTAAAGAAGATGGCATTGGATTTTTACTCTTTTGCAAACGTTATTGTATGCACCCTCTTCTCTATGATTCCAAGACCAAATTGTGGCACACAATTGATCTACCACAAGTCACGGTATATCTCCGAGAATACCCACATGCCAATCCTCATGGAGGGGCCGTACTTGTCAACGGAGTCGTGTATCTTTGCCATGTTAATGGCGTTTATAGCTATCATCTTGACACCCAACACATCTCACTATTGACTTATGCTCAAAGTTTCTGTGGGTGTGTTGAACACATTAGATTCATTTATGAGGTTTTTGAATACAATAAGGAAGTCATGTTGGTTGAATTGATCCATTATGTGAAAGGAAAACTGATATACTCTATTCGCACTTTCAACACTGTTATACAAGCATGGAACCATATGCAGTTCATACAAGTGCAACTAGATTCTGGGTTACAAGTGCAACTAGATTCCGGGTGTGGTTGCTTACCAGTTATGCCTCACATAGTAAAAGATGAAACAAGACTATACTTTTACTTTTCATATTATGGTGATTTTGCGCGAAAACATCAGTACCACGCGTATGATCTCAAAAAAAGCGAATGGATGATTTTGACCGAACAAGTCATATCTTCCTTTGAGGAATGTTGTGTAATGTGTTACAAGCCCACAACTCATGAGCTTGTATGAAGAGGCGATACAGTAAAAGATGAAACAAGACTATACTTTTACTTCTCATATTATAGTGATTTTGCGCAAAAACATCAGTACCACGCGTATGATCTGAAGAAAAGCGAATGGATGATTGACGGAACAAGTCATATCTTCCTTTGAAGAATGTTGTGTAATGTGTTACAAACCCCATAGCTCATGAGCTTGTATGAAGAGGCAAGCTCGCCATAAATCCAGAGAATGAATAAGGTTATAATTGGATCTATAATTGAATGAATTAATTGGATCTATATTCGATGTTGATTCAAATTGTTTATACATAAAGTCTTATTGTATTTAGCCACTCTTCACAAACTATTTAAGAGCATAGCGACATCTCCTATTTTCTGAAAGTGCTGCAAAGAATACATTCTAAATCTTGAGACTTTTCATTTGCATTATTCAAATTGTTTCTGCACTCCAATTAAATTCCCTTCGCATATAGCATATTGCAATTGCAATGACTAACATAGCCATCGCATTCTATATTTCCAAAGTCATCGCATACTAAATTAATTTGCTGAGTCTATTATTCCACAAACATGTAATTATTTCATTATGAGTTGTCCCTGTTGTTCAAGACACCACTAACTGAACCATCACTCTAATCGTTTATGTTCTAAAGCTAATGGAGTAACACAAATAGACGTTGAAATGTCATATATCAGAGCTTAAATTACAATATACCGCAGCTATTTTTTTTTTTTTTTTTTTTGGAGGACGTTAGTTTATTCATCATCACATCATGATTACATTGACCATGTCAGCATGCACTAGATTATGTTTCTAAAACAGTACTCTGTTATGATAGGTACCAAAATAGTACTCTCTTGTGATAGATTATATTTCCAAAACAGTACTCTGTTTTGGATCTATAATTGTGGAGTTAACTCAACTTTCTATGCTCGAATATGTTAATCATATTGTTGTACACTATATTTTAATCTAATAAGTTGATAAGAGTTATATTCTATCTTGATATAAGTAGAATGCATCATTTATTACGCTCATGGTACTTATTGATGGTGGTTATTGGAGCATTTTAACATATATTTTAGTCCTAAATTTTATATAGTAGATTCTCTAGTATACATTGAGGTTAACATGACTTACAAACACTCTAAACAATCATGAACCTATAGCTCTTATAGTTAGCAACTCATGGGCACAAGAATCAAGTCAAAACTTGTAACAATAAGAGAGAAATAATTCTCGAACCTTTAGCAGCTTTTTTGCCTAAAATAGGCTTTGGCGGCTTCCACCAATGTCAAATGATAGCAAGAAAAGATTAAAACATAAAAATTAATGTGCTCTATGATAAAAAGGCAAATACCTCCAATTTTAGCAAGGTTTAGGTAACTTTATACTAGAAAATTTGAAGAAGGCAGTTCTGGACTGGTGCAGAAACTGCAAGAATCTCTAAGGTTTGAGCAATCACCACAAGGTACAGGCGATCCCGTTGGTCTTGCAATTTTCAGAAGTCATTGAGAAACAAGTGAAGTCTTAAATGGTGGCGGTATGTTACAAAATTGAAATAGGTTTTAAGTGGCAGAGGTCATGTGGGCCAGTTCTGGTCCATGGATCCGGAATGGTCCCAGAGACAAGTCTAGTGTTAAACTGCCACACTCGAGGTCACGGGTTCAAACCAGGCAATTATTGGTCTAATAATGGGGACTTCAAATTCCATTGCCCGAGGTCACGGGTTCAAATCTGGCTAATATCGGTCTAGTAATGGGGACCTTAAAATTCCATTGCCCCGAGGTCATGGGTTCAAGTATGATCAACTGGTCCTGTAGAGACCTTAAAATTCCATTGCCCCAAGGCCATGGGTTCAAGTATGATCAACGGGTCCTGTAGAGATCTTAAACCTACCATGTGTAATGGATAATCACAAATAAAGCAACTCCTAGCATATGATCGAAATGATCGCGCCTAGGTAGTGCATTGGCTTCCATCTAACATGTAGAATAAAGTGAAGTAGAATGTATTCATGATGTGATGACGAATAGACTGACGTCCGTCAATAAAAAACAATAACTTCCTATTGAGCTTCTTACCTTCAACAGATGACGAATAAGAGTTGTTTGTTCTTCAAGAGAAGCGTCAACAAGCCACTTCACAATTACTTTCAAATCACAATACTGAACAAACTTGTTCAAATCACCACAAAAAATGCATAAGGTCCACTGCCCTATTGGGCCCACAAGACAACAATCAATTTTTACGTGGCGCGGACAGACACAGATCCATTTTCAATTTGTAGTATTATCTGCAAGAATTGACTTTGCCCTAAAAGGTGTTTTCTGCACACGTCAGTTCAAGCAGTTTCTCAAAGGATTCCTTTATACTTGTCAGCTCCTCATCAAAGGTCCTCATCAAAGACATGAATTGTTTGCACTTTGTTGCGGTCTCCGCAAAGAAACAACTAAAATAGAATAATGTTTCCTAAAGGGCTAGAATTCGTTTTATCCCCCCCCCCTTTTCCTGACGTGCACAGATCTCAGACATTGATTTTGCAGATCGTGTGGTCTACATTTGTGCCGCATCAAAGGGAGGCCTGTAAACTAATGTGTCCCTCCTAGATGTAATCATATATTTCTTCAGATCGTTGCACGAGTCAAGAAAGTACAAATATCCTTACTACACATCAGAAGCTGAGAGTCGGAATCACGCATGATACCTGTGAGCATGTCAGAATCTTGACTTCTATACGTAAGGATGAAATCTTGCAGATGCGGGACAGTTTTTTACTATATATTATAATATTTTATCCTCAAGGTGGTGCAGCATGATAGCCTTCCATAATACAGCATCAGGGCAACATGAGTCATGTTGTTGATGAAGGTTTCTTCTTCATCCAACCAGTAAATCTCGCAATTGGCAACCTTCATCTATCATACTAGCATTTCTAAAGCATGCAGAATGTTACTAAGAGTTAGATTGCTAGGCATCATACCTTCTTATTGCATTTGCACTAGAACTTTGAAAGCTTCCATGGAATATCCCTTTTGTGCATGTGCACCGTTTCAACAATAGCACTGCAAGATGAAATATTGCATTCCGGCATCGTTTTCTTAAAGCAAAATGATTATCTAAGATCGGCTAACAAGACAACAGATACACCTTCTTAGCGCAGGAAGCTTTAGTTTGTTTATAGCCGGCACCAATTTGAAAGTCCAACCAAATAGGCTACTGGTCCATCATCATGATAAGATTGTACCTAAAGTATCGTCCTAATCAATATCAGTCAATAATTATGAAGAAACGTAAGTCTGGATAAAAATTCGATATACAACAACTCAAAATAACCATGAAGGTAAATGTGAACAACATGCGTCCTGAACAATATATGCTGTGGTCGACCAAGGTTCTTGAAATTTTCACTATAGATGCAAATCCGAATGACCATCATGGCTTCTACATGTGAATATGAAATACCATACTAATGGCACCTGGCAATGTGCAGCCGACTTCTCTCATCGTCATACAGAAGGGAACATAACATGACAAAAATGGGTTAGAACTCTAGTAACAGAGTCTCAGTTCCAGCTACACAGAATAACATGCCAGAAACACCATCAAATAGCAGATTTATCTGCTCCAATGAAGCCGACTTCCAGTTTGAGAAGAAGATGCTACTTTCGACCATATTTTTAGGGTCTTTAACAAAACTTCTATATGAAAAAGGGCATGGATCTCTTGATGGTGAGGCTATGCTTGTTCTGTCCAAAATTTGAAGAATTTGGATTGTTTTCTGCTTGTGGGTTGCCCATCATCTGTGTAGAGAGCCGCTTGCCAGAAAGACTAAATATGTGAACCCACAACGAAGAAAAGGACAAAAGAAGGAGAAGCTCAATGGCCATAAATGGCCATAGAAGAGAACTAAAGAAGAATGGGCAACGACATTCAAGCACTAGCCAAGGCAAATTTCATGGAATATCTAATTTATCTGGCGGTTGATTTGAAATTGTATTGATCCAATGGTGCTCATCAATTTGAGCTGATGTGTCATGCTACGTGTACAGCCTAGAATTCCAAGAAATGTTTGTTGTGGTCGGGGTTAGGCAAGCCTGCTAAAAAAATACATGACATCTTGTACATTACTATATCTTACACTTGTAATATGATTACATCTTAATAATAAGTGGATGTCAAAACTATACTATTAATATGATATATAACTCATATAAAAGTTATAGCATACATGAATCAAGCAATCTACCATTTATTCACCATCCGGACTCATCATGAGCAGGTGGTTCAGTGATTCTACTAAGCTCATAGGTGTCACGCTCTAGAACCCAAATAAGATGGATAACAACATAGTAAAACTCCGAAGAATCTTCCGGACAACTCATAGCTATTCCAACCAGTGAAGGATCAAGGAAATCATAAAATCATACTTAGATTTGAGAGTCTGATTATAAAACCGCTGGAAGCCCTTCTTATTGACGCAGGTTGTTAGCTGCAATATTTCCCAAGCATAACAAGGTGCTGCGCATGGAGGGTTGCCTTCCGGCGCCATGAGGGGATGTTTTCATAGTCTCTGATGCATAATGCTCTAAACTAGGAATAAGTTCATGATTGGTTACCCCAAAAAATGCATATAAAAAATGCACAAATGCATACAAATTTTTTAAATCTCTCAAAATCGGATCCATGATAATTTTCTGTATCACAATGGTCAATCTTCATTCTGAACAAGTGTTTTTCCAAATAATCGAAGAGAGATGCAACACCTCAAATTACCATTGTCTCAAAAAATAGAAAAGTCCGTGGAAAACATTATAAATGCTTTGAGCATAATAACAACAACGTTGAAATCATTAAGTTGATTGAAGGTTGTGCTTTATCGTAGGGTATTTCCATGTAGATGTAATACTCACAAATTAATGGCAACAGTAAAGATAGCTCATGATTTATGCCCCTCAACAACCTGTAATGTAAGAGCAAGAAATTTCATTACATTGTGTGCATGACTGTTCATAATCCTTAACACCCTGCTCCTCTTGTACAGGTCCCATAGGCCAATTGGCCTTCGTGGACGATAAAATTGTTATCTTATCTTATCTTATCCTTGGGTTGGTGAAGGCCCATAACACCCTAGGGATAACACTCATAAAACCCTCGGAGGAGGGTGCTAAGAGCGATAACGCCTTGGCCCTCGGGTGTTAATGAGAATAATATTTTCGGGCATTATGGCCATGGCCAAAATGGCTCGGGTGTGTGCCCCCGTGCACCCCCTCGCCATTTTGGCCATGGCCATAACACCCTTGAATGTTATTCCCATAACGCCCTCTAGCCAAGGCGTTATCTATCCCTTAACGCATCGGTTCTCAACTTATACGCGGTCAAATTTAATCTGGACCGTTGCCTTCACTTTAATCTGGATCGTTGCCTTCACAGCTATTACCAGCTAATAACGAGCCAGTAGCTCAAACTTTACGGGAGTTTGATGTAACATCCTAGAATAATTTGTTCAAAATGGCATAACATCCTAGGATGTTAAGCATCGAGCCAAAAGATTCAGCTTCCCAGACGGCATATGATACGGTCCCCAGAGACATGTTGTGGCAGAGGTTGCAGGAATTGCAGGTTCCACAGGACTTGCAGAATGT
>JAANSK020245498.1:0-23778 GCA_011763485.2 Isoetes engelmannii
TGATCCTTCAAAATCCAATTGAAGAATCCAATTGCTTCATAAAAAACATACTCCTAAAGAGACAAACATTCCTGTGACTTACATTTTTGCACATGGTGAAAATTTTGCTTAATAATCTAAATAGGTCCCATGGCTTCCAAGTGCCTTTAGATCCTATACAGTTCTGTCACCACTTCTTAGGCTTTGCTAACCTTTGCATGGATAATAGAGTATGTTTTGTTTTACAATTCTTGCCAATTTCATTGATAGAAAACTAATACATTTTATATTATCTATATTTCCCATTTCTTCTTTGTTTCTCCTATCCTCCCCTCTCCCCAACCCTGTGTTTCTGCTAGTTCCCTTTGTCATGGTATATTAGTAGAAAAGTTCTTTTCAAAGCAGGAATAAAAGATTGTATAGAGAATTAAAGAACTATTCTCTAAGCAATGTTTTTGCCAAGCTTTTTGCATCCGTTCTTGAAACAAAGCTCAGCAGTTGGGTAGATGAAAATGAAGCTCGAGCAAAGTGCTAGACGGGTTTTAGATCCCAGCATTCTACAGTGGACCACTTGGTCACGTTTCATTGAAGGTGCTGAAGGTATAGGAAACGTTAAAAGTGCTCGTTGAAGATGCTAAAAGTATTGGAAACACCAGATTCATGGCATTCACAGGCTTTACTAAGGCCTTTGATAGGGTTAATAGATTAAATTTGGCACATAGGATAGGAAGGAAGGAAGGAAGGAAGGAAGGAAGCATCTTTTAACGTCGCGCCACAAAGGCAGCATCCAAAGGACATGCGACGGCACAGTACAAAGGAGGACCGAAGTCCTTAAACAGAACGAGGACCGAAGTCCCGGAACAACAAACATCAAACTTTTATGCTCCACAGATAGGATGGAGAGATTGAACGTTGCACCTAATCTAGGTCATGGTGTTGCATGTCTATATAAGCAGGTTCTTGTAAATCTCTCATTTTCTTTTCAAGGAGCTGAAGAGGTTGAGAGTACCATGGGGGTTAAGCAGGGATGCCCGTTGACGCCTACATTGTTCGGGTTGTTCATTGATGAGCTTGAAGAATGGTTGGGCAATCAGGGTGGACAAGGGACTGAGCTTGATAGCTATGTGATGCAGTTGTTGCTTTTTGCAGATGATGTGGTACTTATTACAGACGATGTGCTACTTATTGTTAAAACATCATCCGAATTACAAAAACATTTAAACGTCAAATTGTTGCCCGAAAAATGAATGTGAATAGAGAAAAATCCATAATTATGGTCATTAGGACCACAACTTATCTTGATTCCTTATTTGAAGAAGAGAAGAGTAGCTAGAAAGAGTTTCACTCCATATCTTGGGATAGGATGTCTAGCCTCGACGTCTTGGTTTTTCGCAAGAGATGTGGAAGGTGGAGCGAGTTCAAAAACAACTTGCACAAGCTCATGTATGGAGTAATGGTTCAGAAGGAGGTGGAGCGGGTTCAAAAGCGACTTGTGTGACGCTCCTCGGTCCTATACGATGCTCCCAACGTATAAATATGAGGAAATCCATTTCTTGGCAACACTTTTACTAGCAAAGGCCCTCCATCTACGGACCACTTGTGATGGCCAAATGACCGAGTGAAGGACACAGAGGTGTCATTGGCTCCATTCCTCCACTAGGATATCCTCTACGGCGGAAGCGTACATACATGTTAGCACAACCACAATACATATAAATCATATGCCACCTCGAAGGGTGGCCCATCCATCATCAGTACAAACATCAACATACATTGAATAACATACACAATGCACCATAAATGAAGGTTCTACCCCGGGCTCAGACTCAAGGGGGTTGACTAACGGTCAGGGTCTCCGGATAACAACAGATAGAATCATGACAATGGCGTTGGCTAGGATAGGACATTGGCTAGGTTAATCCACTCCATCCGCCCCTCCTGTGCATACTTTGCAAATAGGCTGGGACATGATATGGTGTGATTGTAGCCTTCCGAAGACGTAAATGGAGTCACCCTATGAGACTACTCCAGATTGCATCTACTCGGTCCGATGAGGCAGACAAGTCCCTTCCAGGAGCATAATGGTTCCATGGATGGCTAGAGAATGTGGTCTCCAACCCCCATTCGTACCCGACTTAAGGCCCCAAAATCTATAGGTTCGGACGACGACACCCGCACCTATCTAGTCAAGGACCATCCTAAAGATCGACTCCTGACCCAGGGGGTGTCAGACCCATACTCGGCCCACACTCAATGATCGACTATAAGTCTAGCATACTATAGTGGATCCAGTAGCCGTGCTCAGCAAGGCCCCACTTCCATTTCACCATTATGTCTGTTATCTGGTGCTAATCACATCATAGCATCTACAGCTCGATGGACTCTATGCACAGGCCGCATTTATTGGGATTTATGGGGTTCTAGCTAGAAGCATCTATGATCTTAATAGCCTTTTAGGTCTCTACCTTTTCTTATCCCACAAACACAATAAGTGCAGCAAAGAATCACTATAATCACTTCATAACCTCAAATAAACAACAAAATAAGTCTAATCATCTATCTAAGCAATCAAGGGTCAATTTCTATCTAGAAATCCAAGTTATCTAGTCTACTAACCAGCATTTTTGCTAGAACTATTATCTCGAAGGGTCTCCATCTTCTTGAGGTATAAGACGACGACTTCCCCAAATTGATTTGGCGCAAAGTCCCAATTTGGCTAAGTCTATTTTCGTAGGTTTTTCCTTGCCCAATTGATTTGCGTCAAGTGTCAATGCTAAATTAGTTATTATTAACTAATTTAGTATTTTAGCCTTTTTTTAATATGAGGTTATGCCCTAAATTCGAGTTACAGTTTTTCCCTTAACAATTAATGATTAACATAGCTAACCTTAACTTATGAATAATTAATGCACCCACTAATTATTCATAGTGACGTGTCATGTATTTATACTCAAAAAGGCATTTAAAATACTTGAAACGTCATGTTCTCCCCTCCCCTTCTTAAAATGATGTTGTCCTCAACATCTAGATGACAACACGGAATCACGGGTTGCGCCACGTTAACACATCATATGTTACAATGAAACAAATCCCCTCCCCCCCAAAGAAGGCAACATAGAACCGAAGGTTACGATATAGATTGGGAATCCAAACAACTTGAAAGGATTTAGCAAAATATTTGATAAATTGCTAAGAGGTCGTAGAAAATTCAATGCAGAGTTCATATGAAATCTGACATAGTGATGCATGGGAAGCTCAAAGCATATTAGAATAATTCCAACATGAATCGAGGATATGATAGAATTAGGGAAATGAAACAATTCCCAGACCATAAGAAAAACTCGATGGTGAGATTATAAATTGCACAAAAAGTATGATCTTCAAAGTGATCAATTTTGAAAATGACGTGTAATGTGCAAGTCAAAACTCCTATTGTCAAGCATGGCGAGATACGCTGAACGAACCAATTGGGCTACATTAAGGTGAACGTGGCCGACTTGAGATTGTCGTAGAAGTTGCTGATTGGATAGCATGACAGGTAACTTAGCTTCATGTAGAACAGCGATCGCAGTCACACATGAGATCATAAGAAGGTACGTAGATGAGCAAAAACAGGTGGGTTCCAATATGTATTCTATAGCACAACATAACATACTCATGGTACGATGAGCTTGACATACTTTTCTAGAAGGTCAGAGATGAGTGGATCATTTAATATCCCAATCATCGATGAAGGTTTGAAAGAACAAGTGGGAATGTAACGTTAATTCAGATCCATACGTGAGACAAGGGTTGTTAATATAGAGAGTCGCGCGATTTAGGAAGAAGTATGGCTCATACACGAATTGGCGAATGATAATGTACGTAATTCAAGCTATGATGGTACCATATATAATACCATGTGTTTCAGGGCAAGTGGATAATGATTACATGTCATAAAACATGTTAGGGAGGTAATGTACGATTCATGGGAAACTAGAAGGTTAAAAGATCGTGATAGCGGGTCCCTAGGAACTAGTTACTCTGGATACACTTAGTGGTGTTGGTCAAGTACATGCCCAACATGTGTGTATCTTATTATCTATCTAGACAAAATGATAGCCAAATACAAGACAGGAGATATGACTTTAACTGGCAAGTCTCCTATAAAATGGGGGTGAATTTACATTCTTGCCCATTCTGTCGAGTTGTTAACAATGTGGAACATAACTCTCAGACAAGGTCTAGAGAGTTTGAGTTAATGATAGCATGAAAGAAAGGAATATGCATGCACAAGCAACACATTAGGGATGCTAGAAATGAGCAAGCACACTTTCTATTAGGGTTACAAGGAACAAGAATCTCGAAGAGGTTCTTAATGTGTAAGGTTGAAATTACTGCCTTTGAAAAACGTGATTCGATTATGAATGACTTGTTTGAAACAAGCACCAAGTCAATGATAACTAGCATTGGTAGAAGATACCAACTAATATTCATTCATTCACATAGAGTGTATGATAGAAGAAAGAAATTTGAAAATTCGTCAAGTACAACACGTCATATATACAAAGTTGGCTCAACACCGTTAACGGTTTCTAATCGCTCCACGTATATGGTCATCACACCATCGCCCTCCTACGACAGCGTCGATTTGACCAAACGGGAGCTTGGAGTACTGAGATTGGGTGGAATTCCGCAATCTTATCAGCTGCATTAGATACATTCTTGGTAGGTTTCTAGGTTCTATCACTTGGCGAATGTCCCTCCCAATCGACCAGATAATAGAGGCGACGATGCAAGAACTTGGAGTCCAAAATTTCTCGAACTTCAAATTCCTCATGATCATCTATCTCGACTAGTGGTGGAGGTGGAGGTACACAATCTGGAAAGGGATTTGTCGTGTAGAGTTCCAACACAGAGACAAGGAATACTGTGTGAAGCAAAACTGTGGGCGGAAGCTCAAAACGAAACGCAACAATCCCAACTTGATTAATAATCCGGTATGGACCCAAGCGTCGATAGTCGAGCTTGTCACAAGGACGGGACGTCGGCAGGTCTCAGTGCAGGAGCTAAACAAGGTCACCAACATGAAATGGAGGGGCTTTTTGACGGTGCAAATCCGCATAATGGCGATGGCGGTCGAGACTCAGCACTAAGGATTGACAGAATCAGATCCAGCAGCATCAAGGGACCAACGAGAGTGCTGGCCATAGTTCAGAAAGAACGAAGTTTTGCCAGTGGAAGCATGCATTGAGTTATTATAGACAAACTCAGCCAATGGAAGCCAATCTGCCCAATCATCTTGTTGGTAATTGATGATGTACCGCAAATGTTGTTCCAAGTCTGATTCATGCGCGCTGCCCATTACTTTCTAGATAATGGCCGGAAGTCAATACGCGGTCAACATGCAGCAGCTCCAATAGACGTTTCCAAGAGCATGCGATGAACTGAGCCCATGATCACTGACAATAGTGTCTAGCAGTCCGTGAAGTCTAACTACTTCACGAAGAAGCAGATCAGCTGACCCCTCACTAGTGATGGTGACGTTGCAAGGAAGAAAGTGCGTCATCTTGGAGAAGCGATCAACAACAACTATGGGGGCATCATGACCGCGAGAGGGGCAGCTCGGGAATGAAGTCCACAAAAATATTCCTCCAAGATGTAGCTGGGACAGGCAGTGGCTGAAGAAGAGCATGAGGCAGATGTCTCAGAGTCTTCGCTTGACAGGAGATATCACATGGTCGAATGAGCAATTGCCCAGGGCACCAATACTCTCGACTATTGAGTTCAAGAGGCTTGACTACTCCAAAATGTCCAACCATAGGTGAGTCATCCTGGATAACTCAAAGTCGAGCAGCACCATCCAGAACATACAGAAGTCCATCACAAAAAGGAAAGCCATCTCGGACCTCGAACTGATCATAGTTTGACCCCGTCTGCTTGGGGGAGGGAATCGCCGCCGCGATCTTGCGGAGCAGAGCCAAGGTGTGAAAGTACATCTTGTGCCAGTGGATCAGAAGGAATGCCCGAACAGACTCCAGCAAAGCTATATCATGAGGCCTCTCGAACAAGGTGATGGCCATAAGCTAGAATAGATATGGTCCCAGTATAAACTGTGACAGCTGATCAAATGCGGGATCACCCGGCTTAGGCTCCAGGTAGGAGCATTGAGACAGAGCATCCCTCTTCCCTTGGAGCGGTCCAGGATGGTATTTGATCACAAAGTCAATGGAGGGCAACACCTGAGTATGCTATCGGGCTTGGCGACGATTGAGCACTTGAGCAGACTGAAAATATTCCAGATTTCAATGATTTGTATAGACTGTGAGCTTACGAGGAGACCCTTCCAAGAAACGTCTCCACTCCTCGAAGGAATCAACTATCGCCATCAACTCCTTGTCATAAATTGGATAGTTGATTTCGGCAGCCTGAAACTTCTGCGACTGATAGGCAATTGGATACAATTCATGGTCATCCTCCTCCTGTGACAGAATACCTCCAAGAACAAAATCAGAGGCATCCGCTTCGACGACATGCGGGCGTGAAGGATCCGTATGGGCAAGAACTAGAGCAGAAGTAAAAGCATGCTTCAGGACCAAAAAGGCGGTTTTTGCTTCCACACTCCATTTAAAGGGAACATCCTTTGACGTGAGGCGTGTCAAAGGGAGGACAATTCCTGAATAGCTCTTGATGAAATGACAGTAGAAATTGGCAAATCCCAGGAAGCATTGGACTTCCTTAACTGATGAGGGTGTTTCCCAGTCAAGAACTGTGTTGACCTTCGCTGGATCTATGGACACACCTTGCGGTGCGATACAGTAGCCGAGGAACTCGACATTGTCTTGCTCGAATTGGCACTTCTCCAGCTTGGCATAAAGCCCATGTTCTCGCAATTTCTGAAGGACTTCCGGACATGTTCTTCATGTTTTTTCAGGGTCTTTGAGTAGATCGGAATATTATCCAAATAGATGATAACAAAGAGATCCAAAAACTCTCCCCAGTCACAAGATTCTCCTCATATAGGTCTGTAAAGTCTCCAATTTTGTTGGAGACAAGCCATGACCATGTTCGAGCGGGTAAACACCATCGAAGTTGCTCTGTTGAAAACCTCCACCAGGAAGGTCTTTGTTTGAGATTAGAAGTTCATGCACCAATTCAAACCAACTCATTTGAATGATCGAATTCTATTTGAAAGATGTGTGACTGGTCTGCCCGCCAAATTGAAACCCTTTGCATTGAATGGGATCACATTCAAGTTTTAGGTGGGCCTTACAGTACCAATCGAAATTTGAGTGGTGGTTGTAACATAGGCTCGATCGCGGTCGAACTAGTATTGTGACCTGGTCGGGCCTCATGCAATATGGCACATCTAGAAGCCGATGCCCGTGCAATGGCAAGGGGTTTGTTGGTCCAGCAAAAAAAGTTGGAAAAAAAGGAGGAAAATGATAAAAAATATAAACGGCTAGGAGTTTGGAATTTTGAAGACAAACTCAGGCTCATTGTGTGGTCATTTATGAATGGGCTTTATGAAAAACGCTCTCTAACACAAACTTATGTAAGACTAATTGTGCATCTCATAATATAACTATCCTCTACTTACCCATAAGCCGAAGTACTTTTTTGGGTTGCCGGAAGGACAAACCTTGGCTTTGGGGGTTGGGTGGAGGAATCTTTCAATCCCAGCCGTCCGATTCACAATCGGACGATCTATATCTATTGGGCATCCGCGTTAGGAGGCGTGAAGCAATCGCTATGGTCTCCGTTGATTTTTGTTAGGATGTCGTTACGGTGGGATCTGGCCGTCGAGTTAGTTGCTTGCTTGGGTCCAACACATATGCAAAAGTTTTATGTTATAGATGGGTTTTGAACCAATGATATTTAGTTACAAGTCATTGACTCTTTATAATGCACTATCGCCATAATCCTAAAAATTATACTAATTGTCTTCATCTATGTTTGCCAAATGCCATTCATGAATGCTAAGTGGCATCTTACATGCCCGCGAAGTGATGCATATTCACCTATGCTAGGTGGCAGCCATACACAATTGGAGTTCATGCAATATATATAAAGATGTTCAAGGATGACATAACTTTTCCTGTTCAACATCAATTGTGAAACATTATTGTTCAAGTTCTCTTATTCTCTTGTACCCTAGTGGATATGTACAAATTCTTGTGTTATATATAGATTCTTCAATCTTCTCGAGTATTTTGAGTTCCAAATTGTAATTTTCTTGTAACCTTTGACCTCATTCTGTATGTTTAATTCGGGCAACCCATAATGCGTTAGCACATTTTTCACATTGGTCACAAATATCTACATTTTCCTAACAAGAGCAATTTGTAACAAATGCCCTAGAAGATGCAACTCTCAAAATGGAACTTTTAACTAAATGATTTAATACCATAACTAAATTGCATCTGAAGTTTGGATAGTGAACATGTTAAAATTCCAAAGGTTCCTGCCTGCAAACGTTGTCATTCAAAATATTTGCAAGTGTATCAGTCAGCTTCATTTCCTGTGAATCAATTGCCAAGAGTTGCAAGTCGTCAAGTCAAACATTAAAATTGCCCAACAGTTGTCAGACTGCAAACGTTGTCATCTGAAACGTTTGCATCAATCAGTCAGCTTCATTTCCTGTGGATCAATTCCTAACACGTTTCAAGAAGTGAAGCTGAAGATGCAAGTTGTAATTTTTGTTGTTTTGTCTTTGTTTTCGCTGTATATTCAATCCATTGTTAACCAAACATAAGCTTCGCAGCCAAGAAGCTTCTGCAGATTGGCAAAACCTGTCTCCAAATATTTGAGTTCTAAGAACTCCACCTCAACAACACTGGTGGATTCTATGACGAGATATGGCGCCAATTCATAGCTATACAAGATACTTCAGGCAAATGGCCTGGAAAATCGGGTTGCTGTTACAACATTTCCTCTCAACAACAAACATTGAGACAAGTAACACTTGTCCCAAAGTCAAACCACAAAACTTACCTTGCAACAACCAATGTACCACTTGCCACAGCTGGAAAGAATTTAAAGTTATCTCAATCATAAAGCATACGTTAGGCATGCTCCAGGAGTAAAAGAGAACAAAAACATTGACATGCCAGATAAAGGAACTACTGAAAAACCAAGTTCAACCTGGACAAAAATTAGCCATGTTCAACATTCTCCAGATTCAGAAATCTCACATACCATCAAATGTAGGACTGCGATTTAAATCAACTTGTGGAAGACGCATCCCTTTCTCCCATGGCTTTTCATTTTCGTCTTCAAAATAATAACCTCCAGTATACTCATCATCAGTACCAGGTAGGTCACCTTCATCATCATCACTATTGACTGTGGCCAGGTCAGTTCTATTCTGTACGCCCCTTCTTTGAAGGACGAAGACGTTAAAGTAATAACTAACCAATTCCTGCATGTTTTTATAGAAGAAGTGTTTTGGAAGGTAGTCCCAAAAGTTCTCACCCGATGACACTGGGTGCATTTTGACCAGCTTTTTAAAAGCTCGTTGTTCTTCATGGGTCCATCTTTCAGAAATGCACTCACCCATCTCATCAAATCCCAATCGTGAAAATGCATCACCCAACTCACGCTTCAGCCGTTTCCTCTGTTCTTGGTTGTGTAATCGAACACACTCTTGAGACTTTGGATCAACACACTTACATTGCATGGATCGCCCCTTACCAAGCCTTGCTTCATTCAGGTCCTCATGACCCAACCAAATGGTCACCCCTAACCACTTATTCTGGGCGTCATCTAACTCCCCAGTTTCATTTACTTTCCTCTTGGTATGCATATGGAAAGGTGGCAAGACAGCCTGAAAATCTGGACCAATTGGAATCCTTTTATGGAGCATCAAATTTATGCCATCACCAGAGCCCATCTCTTGGGTGGACATTTGACGTGTTGATGAGGACCAAACACCTGGGAAACGCCGAAGACGATAACGAGTCTGATGTTCACGTGCTCCAGTCCTCTCCAAACCTTGTTGCTCTAACCGAACAATTTTATCATGTTGCAGTGTGCGTTGTCTTGACTGCAACATAAAGCATATAAAATCAGCACGCACTGACATCTGGCAGCCAAAGAAAAGATAAATCAAGCCAATACTTAAAACATAAGAGACTATCTTTAAACAGTCTACTCCTCTAGATACAACTACTCTCATCGAAACATTATATTGTAGCATAGATCCTCCTTTCTAAGTCATCCCAGGCAAAAAATGTCCACCTCAAAGTGCAAACCCATTGCATATGGGTTTTCGAAAGGAGACTGGTATTTGATGGAACATAGATAGTAAATGAAGATAACAAGCAAAGAATGTTAGGAAAACATGAATAGACAACCAAACGGTACACAAGTTACCTGATTGTTTGTTGACCCTTCGTTCTTCTTCCAGAATAGAGATCTCATGTTCCTTACTAATCTTGAGCACCCCTCAACCCACATCTCATCCTCCCTAGACCCTGGTGGCCCTTGCCCCTTTTTTGGATCTTCAGGATTCAATGCTAATCTTTTTACCCAAATTAACAGATCAAACATAGGATTCTTATTCGATCCATCTGCACTCTTGAAAATGGAACTGGACGTACTATTTGTCAAATTCCGGGAATCCGGTGGTATACTTTCAAAACCTATATTTCTCCTTCCAACAGCCAGGTCAAGATTTTCCCCTGTTACAATTCCAGTAATGTTGTCTGTATTTGCGCTTTTAGTCAACTTATTTGTAGAGGGATGCTGTAACTGTACAGGAGATTCCGCATCCACAAGCCCCGGTGTCAAAGGCTGCTCAGCTGTTACTGTATTTGATTCTATAGCCTGTCCTTTGAACTCCAGAAGCGTGCCACTTTCTAAGCGCTTTAAGTATTTCATATAAAGCAACTTCAAACTTGGCCCACATTCAAGTCTCAACCCCATATGAGTAGCTATGCCTGGCCAAAATCCTCCTTTAGTTACTCTATGATAACCTCCAAGTTCCCTTACCTTTTCCATCATGACGAACAAATCAACTTCCTGTCCTGCAAGAAACACAGGAAGTGGCCGAAAACCTTTTGGTTTCCATGCTTCCCGAAACTTTTTAATATTATCTAAAAAGGTATTTGCTTCCTTGAGATGGCAACCATAAGCATGATCCTCCTTCATCTCGGAATTTTTTCTCTGCATAGAAATTTTGTGTTTCTTATTATTCTCCAGTATACATGTATTAGGATATGGACAACCATCCTGCACTTTCATAGTCTTGTATTCCACATGGTTGTACGCTGCTGGTTTCCCATGGTCCAAGCAAGTATTTGGAACTTGAAATCCCTCAGAATAGCAGTGCATATCCTCTGCACCACCCGTTACCGGTTTCTCCAAATCCAGCAGACTTTCATGTGTCCTGAATGAGATTACCAAGGATAGATGAGTTATCAAGAGTTAGTTGAGATTATAGTACCTGGTTATATAAAGCCAACCTGTCATATTCTTCAGAATTCCTAGCATTATGATTCCCCAAAGCCTCAAGTCTAGGTTGTGCAGCATGTTTTGCACGACGTGGGTCAGATGCTACTTGTGAAGGCAACGTCGGATTCACTAATATGTCTTTCGTTTTTGATGAGCATTCCTCCAAGTTTTCCAAAGATAATTTATTAGGTGATTCTTTATGCAACTCAATTACCACCTCAAATAAGTCATCGTGAAGTTTTGTGTTTGGCTTCAAATACTTTGCAGGCTGTGGAGAGCATTCGTGTTCCACATGGCGCTTCTGCTGGCCAATCATTATGTTTGATAATGATATATTCTCCTGTAACATGTAACATGCCGCTAATCACTTATCATTGACAAAGCAAGCCAGACTACAGCCAAGATTAGTAGTACTTAAACGAGCATGACAATGGAATACAAGCTTTCACCATGTTTTTCAAGAATCTATTCTTCATATATGCGTACCAAACCTGTGAACTCAAAGGATGAAATTTGGAAAAAATGCATCAAGAATTCAGGTTCACTTTGCGAATTGAAACGTTCAACTAGACAAAACGAAAATATTTGATATAATGGAGTTTCCCGCAACAACATGTTTGAATATGCAAGCGACATTTACCTTACAGGACAGATCATTTGGTACTTGAGCTTCCACGATGTAGCGAGCACCCTCGCCAATCCAACCATGCACCAACATGTGGACCAGCCACTAAGTAAACTATGAAACAAGTAGCCAAATATCATTCAGAATAGCCCACAAAGCAAAAAAATGGAAAGAAGGGACGGAACAAAGGATTACCTCCTGGCAGAAGAAAACTAAGGCGGGCTCCTTGGCTATAGCATTTCCGGCGTATGCATGGTGGATTTTGTTGCCTGATCACCAAAAATTTGAAAGACAAGGAAGGTTAGTAAGAAATTGGGCTATGGCGGCAAAGCCCTGTCGTGAGGGGGAGTTTTGAGTCTACAATTTTTTAGGTACCTTATTATTGGACATAAAAGTTTAATTCAATTCAGCTTAATTCCAACCCCAAAAAATAATCCAATTCGCTTAATTTGTATTCTATACTTGTGGCGTACATAAAAAAGTATGTGTAGAGAAACTCGCCAATATACATTTCTGGTACGCTCACACGCACGCACACGCATACACACACACGCACACGCCCACGCCCATGCACTCATCGTGCACACAAACACATGCACGCAAAGTAGATTGGTGTATACTCGACTTGGACCCACTTCAGCCATGCACAGTGGTGGGGGCATGACCCATCTGGTTGTGTGTACATTGTCCTATAAGCTATGGCTTCCCGTGAAAGTTAAAATACCATCTATCTATCTATCTATCTATCTATCTATCTATCTACTCACTCTTGATGGTAAATGGTTACCATGTAAGCACCACATGGGCGTAAGTTCATCTCCATGCGTATGACTAGGCATGGTACGCCAATAATTTCATTTCCATGTCTATTATGTGTGGATTCTTGACCTATGTCAAGGATCTACCTAACTTAAGAGAGACATAAAATATATTTAGGTTTAATTATAGATAATGACCATATAAAAGGCACCTACTTTCAACATAGTCTAAAGGGGGAAGGCGACAAAAGGTATATACCTTTAGAGCACATGTCTTACTAACAACACTTATCGACATTGTAACTTCCTAGTGGTGAAATTCTTGATGCCACCTCATCTACCACGTGGCTATGTTTCCACCACGCATTGGATCGTGTCTAGTACACCCGGGTGTCGGATGTACCCGGTTACGTAATATATATACGCAATATATAATCAGGTCGCTCACACAGCTCATGGCAGGTGTCATCTATAGATTAGCCATTGGTAATCTCCTCTATCTAACAGTTACCTAATACGTAACCAGGTCATACTCTTATATAATAACCAGCTCATAATCTTTATATAATATAAAGATTTAGTGCAACCTGTGAATCAAATCCTAAAACTTTGACGGTCGAGATTTAATCTTTTAGACAGTGTAGATACTTTGGTCCAATGGCTAAGATTCACTCGCTTCAATCCCACAATAAAAAAGAGGGGAAAGGGGAAACAACAAAAAGGGAAGGAGGGAGGAAAGAAGGAGGGGAATGGAAAAGGGAGAAGGAGGAAGGAAAAAAGGGAGGGGGAAAGAGGGAAAGGGGAAAATGAAAGAGAAAAGGAAAACGGAAATGAAAGGTTAAATGGAAAAAGGAAAAGGGGAAAAGGAAAAGTGGAAATAAAAAAATGAAAAAATTAAACGTAAAAGAAAAGAAAAAAAAATAGAAAAGGAGAAGAGCAGGCAAGGGCAAAAGAGAAAGTGAAAAAGTAAGGGGCCAAGAATAGTGGAACAAAGGAAAGAGAAATAAGATAAAGGAAAAAAAAGAAGGGAGAAAAGAAAAACGAAGGGAAAAAAGAAAAAACAGAAAATGGGAAAAGCGAGATAGGGGGAAAAGGGGACGACTGTGCACAGGCCTCTTATAGCCTAGCAACGCTGGCTTGGTTTCTAGTAGGTAAGAGAGAATTTCAGCCCATCTTACAATAAAGGTCCTCCTGACCTATTGCATTAGAGACTGTTTGAGATGTTAAATGGTTGCTCTATGATATATAGGCACTAGATAGGCCTAACTTAAACCTTATTCAGTTCATTCTCAAGCTCCCATAACACTCAAAGCATATAAAGTCTATACCTAGGTAAAAGCTTTTTACCTTAAAAGGAGACATCAAAAAATAGTCATAATTCCCGATGTAAAGAAAGCGACATAGAATAGTATTATAGTTTTAATTAATGGATGGCTAGAACTAAAGCTATATATGCGCATAAAATTGGATTTGGTCTATGGGACTCACACACAACACTGGCTTTGCCCTCCTAGCACACACTCCCGGAGGACATGCAGTGCCACCTGGATGCACTAGCCACCTTTTGCCAGCACACCAACATGCGAGTCAACCTCGCAAAGACAAAGTCCTGCTGATCTCGTCTTCTCGACACCCGCGGATGCCTTCCTTCACATACCAGGGAGAAAATGTGGAGGTCACTCCCACTTATAAATACTTGGGAATTGAGTTCTCCACTACCATGCACTGGGATAGCTGCATCCGACTGCGGGTTGCAGCAGGCTAGAAGGCCCTGCACACCAGCAGAACAGCGGTTACCAGGCAAAGTTGTACTCCGGGGACCATCAGTCACGCCTCTTCAGAGCTCTGGTTGAGCCGGTCCTCTTATACGACGTGGAAGTTTGGGGCCCGGTCATCTCCGCCACCACCTAGAGTGATCTTGAACGAGTACAGAAGGCTTTCTTGGCGTGCGCACTCGAGGTGAAGCCCACGGTGCCATATCGGACACTGCTCCAGGAAACAGGTTTCCTCCCACTTCAGAGAGTAGCCGTGTGCCGCCACCTTTTGTATTTCCAAAAGGTAGCTCGCATGGATGAAGACCGACTACCAATGGTGGCCTTGGCAGTCGCGATGGGCCCACAGCGCCTTAAAGCTTGCTGGAAGGACAAACAGGCGCAGTGGTTGTCCTAGTGGCATGTCCAGGCACACAGGTGCATACAAGTCCGCACGAAGAAGGCCTACCTGGATGCTTGCTTTCTTAGCAAACTCTGGGATGCCGAGGCCCTGACACAGGTCAAGCTCGCGCACTACAGACGGCAGGTGAATCCGACACTCATGCGGGGACTCCAGGAGTACCTGTGCACCCCAATTTCTATGAAAAAGCGTAGGGTGATAGCGTCCATCCGAACGGGGGAGGGGGCATCGCCTCCGTATTGAAACAGGGCGATGGGCAAGGGAAGCACGTGAGGACAGGACTTGCCAGTGCTGCCACCAAGGGGTCATTGAGGACGACAAGGGGTCTCTAATCTGCAATTTGAGAGACTTTGTGAGATGCCAGATGGTTGCTACATATAGTGCACAAGTAAGAGATGAAAATTTGAAGCTTACGCATAATAGCTTCTCTAATAATAGAATAATGTCCACGGAAACCAACTATGGACATAAGAATATCTTAATCTAACTTAAAAAAGGGCATCTATTCCAATTATAGGTAAATTGCCATACAAAAGGCATCGCCCTTTAACCCAGCCTAAAAGGTATATAATAACAATGGTTCTAATTAACGAGATGCCAAATTAGGGTACAGCAGGCGAGGTATTAGGCTCGCGGTTTCATGAAATCCAACTCCAAAAGGGGAGCCAATATTTCCACCTAAGTGTGATGTCAAGAAACGGTTCTTGCCATACTAAGTGTTTGATGTCTAGGAAAAACAATGTTGCTCTAGCTCCCTCAACCTTAGCTAATGATAAGTAGGATGCGGCGCCAGCTACTCTCAATTTTTTCCCTCCCTCTCAAAGTTTGCCCTCTTCCCTTCAAAACGTTTCTTTCCCTAATTTTATTTTCTTTTCCCTCTCGCTTTGGAAGAACGCCTCCACAAGGCGGTGATGGCGTGATCTACAAGCACGGCATATTTTCCTCTACCTTCTGCTAAGATCTATGTATATGCTCATCACACTTTTGCTATCTGCAATTGCAGCACAGGCAGCAGATGAAGATCCTTTACAAGACCTCTGCGTAGCAGATCTAACTTCCAAACTCTCGGCAAACGAATTTGCATGCAGAACCGAACCAAAGGCAGAGGATTTTCCATAATTACACAGGCCTAAGAACATCCGGAGTGCTGAATGCTTCAGCGAACGATTGTCCTCATCCTCTAGGGAACAATTGCAGCCGAATTTGTGACCACCGGAAATAAGCTTTCTTCTCAGATTCTGTCTGTCGGAGATGTTTCTGTGATCCTACGAGGGCTCTTGCATTATCAGTATAACATTGGCAATTCTAACTCTGTTGTTTTTGCCACCTTTTAATTCCCAGAACTCTGTTGTTTTTGCCACTTTGAATTCCCCGATTCAGTCTCATAGAAGCAAAAAAATAACTAGTAGGTTGTTCCCATCGTTCCTTTGGGACTAAATAATTGGTTGTTAGTTTGGCTTATCAGGCCCCCCTCGACTAAAGAGCCCGGCCTGGCCCCAGACTGAAGCAATCAGCCCCCTTCTTTTGAGGAATTCGGCCCCCCCCCCCCTTCTAAATATTTCGACAGAATGAAACAGATGGAAGAATTTTGTTGAAAACATACAAGGAATTGACGCTGAAAACAGAGTTCTTTCATTCATAAAATACTTCTTCATAAACAGTTGACGGTAGTCACAATAGAATCGTGGCAGCCGCTATCTCTGTTCCCTCGGTATGTGACTCTACGAGCTCGAGGAACTTTAGGAACACCTAATTTAACAACTTTAGATGGACCATGGTCTTATCTTGCAAAGCAAGACCTTTGATTTCCAACACTCCTCCTCAAGATAGACCTGGTCACTTGCATCACCTGAAAGCTTGACGAAACTTAAATCAAATAGAAAACAACATGGCTGCTACAAGAAAACATGGAAAACAACACAATTGCTCAAGAACTCACGAAGAGTTATCAGGTCTCTTCCATACCCATTTCAACAATGCATTCCTTGAACCTTTTTCTGGCCAAAGGTTTTGCAGATACTAGGTTTTGTGAAAGTATCTGCAGTCATAAACTGTGTCCCCAAATGCTTTACTTCAACTTTTCCTTCTTCCACCTTTTCATGGGCGAAATGAAATTGCGTCTGTTTGGGGTCTGGGTCCGGGAACTCCTGAGAGGCAGACCTCTATGAGGACTATGGCGCCAAACAAAAGCTCCTGCAAAACAGATTGTCACGCAGGATTTGAAGAACAAAAAAACTAGAAAACTGGAAAACAGACTGCGAACAGAAGTGAGTCATTCATCCACTATATTGATCAAAATAGCACAACTGTGCTACAAACAAGCTCGCTACAAAGGCTGAGCGCTGAAACAAGAAGCAACCAGTAAAAATGGGCTAACTTGTCTAAACTACTAGCCCTCAAAACATAGTATATATAGTACAAATGGCCTCAGGCCCATAATGGTGCGGAGCTAACTGCTCCGTGATCAGTGCTGACAGAATATGCTCCACTATCTGCGCCATAACTGCAGGCGGTGGAGCTATGACGACCGAGAATCCTGGCCTCCACGCATGTGCCTCTTGGATGACTTGGGCGGCTCCTTGGGCGTGTCCGCAGTGTCCTTGCCGTGCCTCTTGCTAGCCTTGCTAGTGGGATCGGGCGTGGCTGACGTGCCCGTGTCCTTGTCCTTGGACTCCTCCTTGTACAATACGTAACGGCCTGTCGTCCTATCTACACAGTCGACCACATGGCCAACACTCCCCCCCACCAAAGAACACTGGATCTGTTGACAAAAGGGTGGCAATACCTCATCAGGGGGAAAACCAGGCAAGAGCATACAAGTGCTATGAGGATGAGAATTATTGGAGTGTTCACGTGCCACATTTGCTTTATAGGTGATGGCCGCCGGGGTGAATTGTCCAAGTTCTCTGCGACCATAGTGCAGGAACGAATTTGTGATAAACTCTGCAAAGCTTTGATGAACAAGGATGTCCGCATAGGTGCACTCAAACATCAAGGAAATATCCAGACCAAAAGTTCTACAATCTGCATTAGGGTTGCAGAAGAAAATGACCGCCTAGTTATTTATCGTATCAAGATCTGTATTTGCTTCCCATGGATACCTGCGGACAGAACATGGATCCCAGCAGAGCTCAGAACTAATGCTGGGTGGTGTCCAATCAGCATGGAAATTGGTTGTTTCTGTCCAGATTGCTCGTCGCCATTCTGCATGAACAGTGAGCTGAAGAGGAGGTGCACCTAGTTCCTCATACGTGCTTTCTTCAAATCGACTATTATGCACCCAGGCAGGCTTGGTAGCATCATCATAGATGGCCAAAACATCTTCTGTGATTTGGCGCCGCAAATTTTCGAACTCTGAAGAGGCCATTAAAGATTGAACATGTGATGGCTCCCATTCAGTGGGTGGAGTCTGTTCTTGCAAAGACTTTTGCAACATCTTCAAGGTACCCACATACTGAAGATACAACTGGGCAAAGTCCAACCCAGATGGGTTATTCATGCAAATTGTGAGCTCTTCCACCATTTCGCGGATCCAAAGATCCAGTTCTCTTGCAAGCTCAGGCATGTACTGGGTTGTCATCAGAGCAACCTGATCAGGATCCTGAAGACAATTATTATTCGTATCAAGGGGCATGACAGGCTCCCTCTGTGGTGGAATATCTCGAGGATTAGTGGCAGTGAATCTCTGATAGTGATAGCCCAGATAGAAATCATGCATCACATATGCCAGTGGGGCTACGGCACGGAAGATAAAAGCATCTTCATCTTGTGGGGCCAGGTGGCCATAAAAAATCAAGGCAGTGAGTGTACCCTTGTGTTCAGTTGAGAGTTCCGGCCACAGGCGCAAGATATCTTCAGTTTGTAGGGCGCCACTAATATCACCACCATGTGAAAGCCACGTAAGCAAAAACAAGTGCTTACGGGAGAGAACATAATCCTGGTAAGAACCAGGAACAGAGAAATCTTGAGGTATGTATGTAGCTACCGCGTAGTATTTAGCAGCAAGAATTTCGTTCTGCTCATCATACTGCTGCAAATCTTTTTGTTTATTTAGAAGAGTAAGAATCCTACGATCCTTATCTTCTAAGGCCTTTTTATAACGCTGGGAGCTTCCACGGTGAGAGGCTCCAACTAATGACACCGTGGGCGTGGCCTGTTTTCGTTGAGCAAGCTCAGCTTCAGCAGCTGTCTTTGAAATCTCCAATGCCTGCATTTGTCCTTGCAATAGTTCAACTTGAGCTTGGAGAGGGCCAAGCTGTATTTCCAAGGCAGTGGCTTTTTGCAGTGCCTGAGCATGAGCGTGTTGAAGTGCCCTATGGGAATCCTGTGCCTTATTCCAGCTGTCTTGCACACTGAGCAAGGATTCCATCTGGGTAGTGAGGTGTGCCTGAAGATGCACATTCTCACTTTGCACAGTGGTAAGTTGGGACTGGAGTTGTGCCTGAGCTTCTGTGGAAACCTTCAGCTCCTCACGGAGAGCAAGAACCTGTGAGTGTTTCCGTTGATCTGACTCCTCAACTCTAGCCAGAGTGGCTCGAAGTTCTGTGAGGTCCCTTAGCTTTGAATCAGCTTCCTCTAAATCCTTAGTGACACTAGCAAGCAGTTGCTCGCATTGGTCAGGAAGATCCACAACAAAGCTTTGGCAGAACTATTGAAAGATGTATATGGCAGCGCGGGCTGGTTGCACTGGGGCTGCACCGTGGCGGTTACGTGAGCCAGAAGAGTGTTATTGTTCAACCACCTCAGAAGGTTGGCGTTGGTCAGCATCTGACGGCACATGAATGACGTGAGGGACCAGAGTGGGTCGTGGCGGGGCAGGCACTACAGGCACTGCCATGGCAGCATTTGCTGCAGCAGTGGGCACCACTGGAGGAGGTAAGAGTCTACCCGAGTGAACTTCTTCATTGTCTATACCATCAAGTGCTGCAATCCTGTGAGGAATTGAAGTACGGGACTGAGAAAGTGAGGGCTGCTCATGAGCTGGCTCCTGTGGGGGAACATAAAAATTTACAATATGCTGGAAGTGGCCAGCAATAGATACCATCTTCTTCTGAAGAGGATTTTTTTCTGAGATCCTTAACAGTTTCAAGGATCTTATGCATCAGGATGTCTGCCCAATCGATGGGAAACTGGGTATGAATAGCAACCTGTGCAAGATTATAAACAAACCTGTTGATACTGGTATTGGAAGTTGATTGTCCCAAAAAATGCCTCCATAAAAATTTGACGACCCTGGATTAGGGCCAGTAAGCATAGTGAGCTTCATGGATGGGGAGTATGGAGCAACCGGAAACGGAGTGATATCATACTTCTCCAAAACATGGTAACCAAGACCCTCAGAACATGCAGGTAACTTGAAAATTTGGCGCAAGACAGCTTTAGAGATATGCATAATCTTACCAGAAACAACAGTCGAAATACGTTCACCTTGGTAGGAGAGACAGACAATAAACTCACAGATCTGCTCCGTATGTAAGACAGGATCCTCCAAGGCCACAAACTCGGAGATTCAAGCGCTCGATCAAATCTAAGTCGGACTGTGTGAGAGTGTCCGAAGGGGTGGTAGTGGCAAAGTCCAGGCCTTCCAACTCTGATGGTGTTCGAGCAAGAAAGGAGATTGGGAGCCGAAATATACCCCTTACTTTTTCCGTACGTATACGTACGAAAATACCATAAAACAAATCCCCTTCCGTACATGCACCTATTATGTACGGTTCCCACAATCTGCACAAGTCAATTGGCATAGGAGGTGGCTGCAGAATACTTTTTGCTGTTACATGACATGTATTCTATACATGGAAACAATATATTTTTTTTGCCTTGAATGTACATGTGGGCGGTCGCCCAATTTAAACATGGATGAAAACACCTTAAAACAATAGCAAAAATCGACAAAAAACGTCTTTTTTGATGTTAAAATGGCCTATTATTTTGGACTTGAAGCAATTTCGTGACAATATGGACCGACGGCTTTTCCATAATTAACGAAATAGTGCTTAGATGTTCCAAATGAAATCTAACTTGATTTCTACATTGGTACCATTTAATGTTTAGAATTTGTCTAAATGAAATTATGCTTGAATTGCATTTAATTGTGCAGAAACAATCTCACTACAAAACCATTATTCATGATCTGATAAGAATGTTCTCTTTCAGCATGAAGTGGATATTTCTTTCCTAAGGTATTATCAAAATAGTCTCTTGACTTCAAGGATAATTTTGAATGGTTGCATAGCCTCTTTACTTCTATTATACGGGCCTCAACCATTCCATAAAATACAATGACATACAAACAAAAGAAAAAAAGTATTTTTGATATTTGTAGAGATAAGTGGACTAATGTACAATCTGGTTCCTGGGAAGCAAAACTGTTCCAGGTTTGGCATGTAATACTAATAGTTTCTTCATTATCGTATTGTTTTTTATGTTTCAACTTAACAATTCTAGACATAAGTGGGCTAATGTACAATCTAGTTCCTGGGAAGCAAAACCTGTTCCAGGAGTATGCCATTTGGCATATACCATTTGGCATGTACTAATAACAGTTGTCTTCGCTATAGGATTGTTCTCTATGCTTCAAACAAACTCTTGCATGTAATGTGATCATGCACCCAAGCTCAACCTCCTGGTTTTGTTAAGCTGGTGCGAAAGATCTGCCAGGGTCTTGAGGTTATATTTGATTATTGTTTCCACAAAAAAACATGTATCATCCTTTGTATTGCCCTCTGGAACATCCACCACATATGATTCAATGACTAAGGTATCTTGATTTGGTCCTTGACCCTGTGAATGCAATGTGATTATAGACCAATAATTCTGCAAAAACATATAAAATCACAAATCAGTTCTGTGAACCATACATTTACATTAAACCCTGTGTATATGCAAAAAACATAGCAACAACACTCAAAGAGGTTCATGCATGATTATTTACGTGCTAAGTAATGCACTCCTGGAGAAGATTCCGGCATAATTTTCGAGGCGGCTGAAAATTATGCCGGAATCTTCTCCGGAACTGCATTACGGGACATAATACACCTTTGATGGAAATTGGTCCCTTTTCTGGCTATGGCGGACGAGTTTCTGCTATGGTTAGGCAGAATCAGAAAAGAAAACTAAAGACCTTCGTGCATTTATATGTGACGGGGTCGCTTGATGGCAGAACAAGGTAAGAACCGTCTTGCTCAACAGAGATAAGAACAGAGATAGCGACCTCAACAAAGATAAGATAAGTCTTGCTCTTAAAGTAAAAAATCTTAAAGTAAGGCAATTTTGCAATAGAAACGAAGGTATAGCCGATTGAAGAGCAAAAAAAAAAAAATGGCAGAACCTTAAACCTTAAACGGCGATGGAGATGGCGATGGCCTGATTTTCTTCTACGAAGGTCGCAGTTGATTTTCTTCTCGAACCTGTCTATGAAGGCCGCAGTTGAAACCTTCTAGAAAAATGAGTGAGCCACGCCGCTGTCAATAGGAGGAGCAGCATTTATGTGAAATAAAAATGAAGTAATATACTAGTAATTTCCACCAAAGGTGTATTACATCTACTTAGCTCACAGTATATTCAAGCATAATTGTCATATATGATTTTTTTGTAGTTACTAAGCTACAAAATCTCTACGAAAATGTCATTAAAATATTTATGCATGGTTCTTTCTAAGCAAACCCAAAAAACACATATATACTCTGAATCAAGCAAGATATGAATTAGAACCAATCAAAGGGCATTTCAGAATCATATCCAGATTAGTAATAGCTATTTTGAAACAAAGTCACTTTACCTTGAGCCTGTGATCTCCTCCAACTATTCTATAACTAAAAATATGTTCATTATCATCAAGGACCTCCAGCCTTTCGGTGCTGGTAGTGGCAGGCAGTCCAGAAATGACATTGACGTCTCTTATGCTTCCAACCCTTCCATCTCCACTAACAGTACAACTCCGAATAAACCTTTTATAAGTCTGAGGCTGATCGAACTTCCTCACAAAAGACCAAACCTAAAAAAACCACAGAACAGGTTAGACAAAACCCTATACAAAATAGGAAAAACTCTGTCAATGGACTTTTTGAGCAAATTGCTCCTGCAAACTAGGTACAGAAGAAATAAAGCCAATAAACCCTTACAACAGAAGAAATAAAGCCAATAAACCTTTACAAGTAGGTTAGTTTTCGGCATTGGCAAGAAGCCAATGAAAAAGATACAGAGTTTACCAGGCAAATTCTAACATGCAATGAACTGGGGGCCTCCATTGCTAAAGAGTAAAAATTCAAGGAGTAAAAGGGTTCAAGCCAACCACATGCGCAGGGGCATTTATGCATTGGAACACAATAGATCCGCATTGATTCGGCTCCATTTCATGGCTATGGTAGCGCCAAAGCAGATCTTCCTCCGCCGGAGAAAGGATTACTTCATCACTTGTCATGGCGTCCGATTCGGAGCTCATCTTCCGGACTTGAAACTTTTATTCTTTGGATAGAAAAATTTCCCATGTTTTTATTTCTCCTCGCTTGCAGAACTCTTGTATCTCTATATCTTATCTTTAAGTTATCTATACTCTGGTCCCCTTCAAGCGGCGGCGGCATTTTGACAAATATGATAAAATATAGGGAAAATTCCAAATATACCCCTCAAGTTGCAAATATTCCAAAAATACCCTCCAAATGAAGGGTATTTTTGTAAACATGATAATAAAAAATTTATGGGAACCCAAATTAAAAAGTTATCTTCACACGCGTTATAGATCAGAATAAGATCTTTCCAACAAGATCAAATTCATCTAAATTGGAGTTGAAATGCATAAGTTATGCTCAT
>JAANSK020245499.1:0-13835 GCA_011763485.2 Isoetes engelmannii
CCCCCCCCCCCCCCCCCCAAAAAAAAAAATTATTTATATGTTCATGTTTGTTATAATTATCGCATGGCACGCGTGAACAACCCCTCGCTTTTCAAGGTTTTTCATTTGTCACTCGTGTATTTGTAGTGTTTATGATGTGCAAGTGCAGAGATGATGCGCGCTCCCGATCTTAGCCTCGAAACGTGGGTTTTTATTTGAACGTTTAGCAGCCTTCATCTGTCCAAGCCCCTTGCTGAGGGCTTTTTACATTCTTTTCTCGAAAACCCGAGGGAAGAGGTTTTTTTAATCCTGGTGATAAGCTCTTGGCAGGTACACTAGCCAACATCTGTAGCAAACACACTTTATTTTTGGGATCCAGGTGTTATAACTAAATATTCCCTATGTTTTTTGTTTTTGGGTAGCTTGCGATGCAGCTACCCGCTCTATAACATTGTAGAGAAACTGCTAAAAATAACACATATTCATAACAACTCTAATATGACTTCAGTTACTCAAAAAAGAGACAACATTACTTGCAAACTTGAAATACATTAATAACTAGTCGCCACAAGTAACTCAACAGTGAAACAATAGATTCTATTTAAAACACAGCTTCTATTTGATGCTCTTCCATTATATGGCAACCACATTGATTATATATGGCAACCTCTTTCATTATAGGGCTCAATGGGAAAGAAATGCATTGAAGAGAATTTATAATCCAAACTTGATAACATGCAATGCCATGCTTGTAGCATATGCAAAAAATGGATATGAGAAAGAAGCATTAGCATTTCTTAAAACAATGCAAACACAAGGGTTAAGGGCAGCAGATAAGACTGTTTTATGGTGAAGAAGAGAGAATTGTAGTAAAAGAAAAGGGGCATTTAATTTAAAGCTAAGGGCAGGGGATTGTCCAGGAAAAACTAAAAGTTTTTTGCAGAGGCATTGGAATGTTCAATTGCAATGCAAGGGAAACTGAAAGGCTGTGTGCTGGCAGAGCAGAACTGATGAGATGAAGGCTTAGAAACGAAATGGAGGTTTAAAGGTGTTTTGCCGCAGAGCAGAAGTGATGAGATGAAGGAAATGAAGACTACAAAACAAAATGGAGATTTGATTGAAGCTTATCTGTTACTGAGAGCACTGCTCTGAGATGAAAGAGATGAACACTGAAGACTAATCAACGAAATGGAGATTTGAAGCTTACCTCTGCACGCAAGGAGGTCTGTTTGAGCTAGGTTGGGCCGATTCTCACCGTAGGTCGGAACAGTTGGTTCAGGGCAACAACTATGGATGATACAATTTTTTCCCAGATGGATCTTGTGCTCCTCTGCCCTAAAACCTGAATGCAACTCAAAAAATAAGACGTGAGTAAACCTGGCTGCCAAAGCCTTAACGGCTTCCTTAACGGCCGGACTGGCGCAGGCGGAAGGCCGGATTTGAAATGTTGCTTGGATGGATCGTCAGAAGCAAAACTGGATGCATCTAGCTAGATAACGGCCTTTTCCAGGAACGCTGGGAAATAGAACCCTAAATTGGAAGCCCTCGAACTTTGCATGTGAAGTAAATATTTTTTGTTGAAATACATTAAAAATTCATGACTTTTAATTGAGATACATGCTCACGGAGGCCGCAGACACATGCTTCGATAGAGGACGGCCGCACAGGGCAGGCAGGACTTCCACTTTCCCCCGCAACCGCTGGTTCAATGACAGAGTGCCGTGAAATGAAGCATCAGCTCCATCGCGTCATTGATCCCATCGAACGCCCCCAGGCTATCTCTCCATACCGTAGGCACCTCAAGAATAAAAAGGCCACGTATCTGGCAGAGAGACAGATCCAGATGTTCGGCCTCCTGGACCGCCACCCCAGGAGACTTTGGCAACAGGTGCTTAGAAAAACACGCCAACCAGAGGGAGAGATCACTGCGAAACAATGGATCCAGTACCTGCAACAACTGTACGATCCTCAGGGCAGACAGACACCGGTACCTCCACAGGTGGGGTTACCCTTGAACATCACGGAGAACGATGTGATAATGGGCCTTCAACGCCTGGCCAACAGAAAAGCAGCGGATTTAGATGGTATGCAAGCGGAGCTCCTCAAATGGGTCGGGCCAGCAATAGTGTCGATCCTGGTAGCTATGCTAAATTGCACATTGCGGGAAGGCTTTCCACCGCAGTGGACTTGCAGCAGAGTTGTGCCCATATACAAGGCCGACGACCCAAACTGCCCGGCTAACTATCGCACTATAATGGTGAGCTCGTTATTTGCGAAACTCCTGGCTACAATAATTGAGCAGCGCACAACGATCTGGGCAAGGGGCACGGGGGCCGGGCTCTCACCCAGGCAGGCTTCCGCCCCGGCCATTCCACCATCGATCATCTGTTTGTCTACGGGCCATCATTGAAGACAGCAGGAATCAGCGCCAGGACATGTACTGCTGCATTGTGGACTTCACAAAGGCCTTCGACACCGTGCCTCGCGACAAGTTGTGGGACATACTGCAGGAGCTCGGCACGCTGATGGATTTGCAGAATGCAGCCTACAGTTGTATGAGGTGTGTTATGGACGCCTCACACCCTCAGGACAACCAGTGACCAGCAGTATTGGGGTACGACATGGCTGCCCCCTCTCGCCTACACTGTTTGGCCTCTATATAGATCAGTTGGAGCAGTGGATGGCCCTGCACGGTGGGATGGACGCCCCGCTGATGCATCATATTATCAGACAGCTCATCTATACCGACGATGTTGACCTCCTGGCACACACAGCGGAGGACATGCAACATCATCTGGACACGCTAGCCACATTCTGCCAACACACCAGCATGCGGGTCAACCTCGCAAAGACCAAAGTCCTGCTGATCTCATCTTCTAGGCACCCACAGATGCCTTCCTTCACGTACCAAGGGGAGCATGTTGAGGTTGCCCCCACCTACAAATACTTGGGCATTGAGTTCTCCACTTCCATGCATTGGGATAGCTGCCTTTGACTGCGGGTCGTAGCCGGCTGAAAGGCATTGCACGCCATGCAGAACAATAGTTACCAGGCGGAGCTCTATGCTTGGGAACACCAGGCACGCCTCTTCAGGGCTCTGGGAGCCCGTCCTCTTGTACGGAGTGGAAGTTTGGGGGCCCGTCATTTCCGCCACCATCTGGGCTGACTTGGAACCAGTGCAAAAGGCTTTCTTGGCACGCGCCCTCGGAGTAAAGCAGACAGTTCCGTACCAGATACTGCCCCAGGAAAAAGGTTTCCTTCCACTACAGATTGCCGCCACCTCCTATACTTCTAGAAGGTAGCTCACATGGATGAAGACCGACTACCGCGGGTCGCCTTAGCAGTCGTACGGGGCCCTCAATGCCTTAAAACCAGCTGGAAAGAGAAATAGGTGCAGTGGCTATCCCAATGGAACGTCCAGCCACACAAGTGCGTGCAGGTTCGCACGAAGAAGGAACATGATGAGCTAAAGGCCTACCTTGACACCTGCTTCCTTAGCAAACTCTCGGACGACGAGGCCCTATCACAGGTCAAGCTCGGGCACTACAGACAACAGGTTAATCCCACGCTCGCCCGAGGCCCCCAGCAGTACCTGCTCGCCCCCCTTTCTATGAAGACGCGTAGGCTGATCGCCTCCATCCGCACAGGGGGCCACCACCTCCGCATTGAGACAGGGTGATGGACAAGGGAAGCATGCAAAAGTAAAACATGCCGGAGCTGCCGCCAGGATATCATTGAGGACGAACAACATGCCCTACAGACATGCCCCGCTTATGAGCAAATTCGGGAACGGTACCCACAGTTGGGAGTACAAAGCCAGACACTCTATCTCCTGCTCAACAATAACGCCGTGGGAACTCTTGGGTCTTACATCCAGGAGGTCATGGACGAGCGACAACGGCTTTGTCCGGGTAACTCGTGATGATGTGGTTCTGTATACCAGCATGACCATTGCGGCCATGGTTTTTCCCATGGGGTTTTTTCATCCGGGCCGTAATGTGCATGCTGCTCCTCTTGTACAGTCCCATAGGCCAATTGGCCTCCGTGGACGATAAAAATGTTATCTTATCTTATCTTATCTTATCTTATCTTATACTGGAGTTTCTATTTGTATATTTCTTTTTTGTAGCAGGAACATCGATTTATCTTTTTGCATTAGTGAGGGGTTGGACTAGCATCTTTCGTAGTTGTATGGGACATCTTAATCCTTCTATTTTCCAAGTTAAGAAACCACCCATTGATCAATTTCAAAGGAAATTTAAGATAACAACGTTCACTTTTTATCGCTACTCTTTCGGGTATACTTGCACTAGGTTCTAATGCCTTTTGGCCTATTTGCAATTCATTAGGCCCACAAAGATTATGTACACCTATATAAATAATGTACAATCTACAGTCAACTACAATTATGGGACGCGTATACGTAAGTACTAAAATGTGTTTCTAGATGCAAATTATATTACATGATACATTTTATAATGTAAATGTATGGGACACCTTAATCCTTTTATTTCCAGGTTAAGAAACCACCCATTGATCAATTTCAAAGGAAATTTAAGATAACAACGTTCACCTTTTATCGCTACTCTTTCGAGTATACTTGCACTAGGTGGAATAGCGACAAGTTCTAACGCCTTTTAGCCATTGAGTGCGCTATGTAAGAGCCCAGAGTATTTGCAATTCATTAGGACCACAAAGATTATGTTCACCTGTATAAATAATGTACAATCTACAGTCAACTACAGTCAACTACAATTATGGGACGCATATACGTAGGTACTAAAATGTGTTTCTAGATGCAAATTACGTTACATGATACATTTTATAATGTAATAATGTAAATATATGAAGACACAAGCATGAAATTACATTTTATTTGATTGAATTAAATTGAATTATCGTCCACGAAGAGCAAAAGTTTTTTGGGATATAATACAAGAAAGAGCACAACAAACCCATTACTGTCTATAATTAAAAAACCCTGCCATGAAGGGTTTTCAAGGCAAAAAGCTTAGTAGTAATAAGCTCGTTGACAAGTTGTACTTCTGTACATTTGTACATGTTCATGTCTCGATGCAAGGGAATATTTGAACTTGTCTGTCGCGAACCTCCAAGATATATGATGATAGTGCAATTACTACAGGTGTCTACAAGAGCACTTCTAGCGGTTTAATCAAGTCGCCATACGATACTCGAATAGTCGCAAACGCTGGGCAAACCTAAAGGGAGTAACCTTCGACTTCAATGGCTTCTCTTTGACAACATTGACATAACCTGTTGGCATGCTTCTTTCGGGCCCATCTGCCACATTCTGAGATGTTGTGCACCAATGCAACTGGACGCGTTGTTCTACGTCTCTTCATGGTGAAATGTGACAGCAAGTGTCGTTGTGGATCAGGGGCAAGTGTGGGATTAATCTGGTTTATGTAGTGTGTTTTCTTGGTAATTTCTAAAGCACTGGCACCCTACTAATATCGATACTGCTTCAAGTGAAGTTAGAAATACCCCAGCTTCATGTTCAAGAAACATTCTTGGAAGCAAAAAATGTCAGGATCAAATAGCACGAAGGCACATACGTGGCAAAGGAATACAATACCACAAAAAAACAAGAATCACAATCCCCTTGCTAGAGAGGGCAACCTTTTCTGTAGAAGCGCTTTGTTAATTAACCTAAGCATTATAATTTATATATGATTTAAGGGATACATATCTAGGTGAGAAATCCCGTCTAGTTTCGAAGAGTAATATTAATGAAATTTTGTGGATGCATAAACATTATGTTCAATCACTTACATATAATATAGACAAAGCAAAGTAGATTGAGGCAAGAGCAAACTGATAATGCATTTAAGATGATAGAGGTGTCAACTAGAATTTCTATTTTAAAAGAGTACAACTTAACTTCACAAGGCTTAAGGATGTTATATTTTGGCATATATGCCTTTCAATATGACTGTGGAACTGCCAGTGGACCAACATATGTTAATGTACTCTAGTTGGTGGGATGGGCATGGGTGCAGGTGTTAGGATAGTTGAATGCGTTTAGACGTACCATAAGTTCCATGAAACTAGAAACGTGTGCCCGACGATGGACTATTCCGAGATGCACACATAAGCAGGCGTTCGTTGAGGATGAGGGCATGGACATGGTGCTAGGACAACTGAATGCGGGTAAAGATCATTGGTTGAGGTGGGGGCATGGCTAGGGTGCTGGGAAAACTGAATGCGGGTAAAGATCATTGTTTGAGGATGGAGGCATGGCCCAGGGTGCTAAGAAAACTGAATGCAAGTAAAGATCATTGTAGGAATGAATAAGAAGTCACTTACGGAGAAGCAACGGGGCGATACAAAATCGCACAGACAGATAGGCAAGGGGAAGGGAAATAGACTGAGGAGCAACATTCCCATGCCGGGGCACCAAACCATTGAAAGAAATCCCAGGAGAACCCACTACGTGTAGGTACAGGGAGTATACGCTGGCAAATGGCCCAAAAAAATGGCCCCAGGGGCTATAAATACGGGGTGATTCAATAAATATAAATAAATAAATAAATAAATATAATAGCCCATACGTGAAACCTTCCAGCCAGCTGGGCGCCAGCGGTGAATAAAACCCTTGGCTGCTCCCTATTTGGCGGGGGTCTTCCGTCTCAGTCTAAATACGGCAGGGGTCTTCCGTCTCAGTCTAAATACGGCACTGTCCTTATTTGGCCCCTGCCATTCCGGCTTTTGTTCTAGGAAATTGCACTATTTGTTGCCTGCCTTTTCTGATCAATTTTTATCCAAGATCTCGTGAAGACGCTTCCTGCTTGAATCAATTCTTGCAGTTTCTGAATCTCTTGCCATGAATCAGCTTTCCAACGACGATTTGCTTGGTTTTTGCTTGGATTTTTGTAAAAAATCCCCTGTTTCTGCCTCCAAACGGAGTTTTTCTTCCCCTTCCCAGCTTGCCCGCAGCCTCGGCCTTCAGCGCGCTGCTGCAAAGGCTAATAACTGGAAATCCTCTCATTCCGAAGTGTTCAATCAATTGCAAAATAGTTCGCCGAATCATGCCGAAGTGGTCGATTATGAGTTTGAAAAGGTGAAGGAAATTCTTGAGAATTGTTACAGAGAAACAGAGTCCAAATGGGATCGAGATTTTTCTTCAATGTCCAGTTGCCAGATCGAATTGGCCGATACAACTGTTTGCAGCGATCATTCTGAAGAAATCCAGGCTTACATGATGCCCGAAACGGAATCATCTTCTCATACAAATTCCAATTCTTGGGAAAGTCTATGGCTTGCGGATGATCTTGAGCCTGAAAAGGAAAATATTCCAAACAGAGATCGAGCAATACGAAGAATGAGAAATAGGGAAAGTCTAGCTTCGCTTCCGCATGGATTATCTAGTGCCGTTGCAGACAGTTTTGCCTTGATGAAGCATTCTTTTGATCCATATACAGATTTCAAGGAATCCATTACTGAGATGATTCAAGAAAACGAGCTGAGCAAATGGTCGGATTTAGAAGAGCTTTTGTTCTGTTATCTAAATTTAAATTCACCGGAGCAGCATGGAGTAATTAAAGACGCTTTTGTGGATGTTCTTGTTTCCATGATGCGCACCAATAACAGGACTGATTTCGAAGGATTCATGTAAAATTCAATCATCTTGTACAAATTGGCAGGTATTATCAGCAGAAATCAAGTAAGATTTTTTTGTATTGTCCAAAAGAGCAATGTTGTTTCTGTAAAAGTAAAGATCAATCCAACAAAAGAAAGCTTGATTATGGATGATTCATCCATTTGAACAGGTCAGAATCTCAGTTTTAAAAATGAAGCATAAATGCCGGACTGTGAAGAGGAGCAATCTGAGGTGGTTATTACGCCATTACTGCCATAGCCGTCCTTGTTCTCGTGGTTCGTTTGAAAAGGGATATTTGCAGGGCAGAATTTTTGCAAGCATATTTTTACTTTGGACAGGTATGGAAAAAGGGAGCAGTTTTTCCAGTGTTCTTGGCTTCTGAGTCTCGTGAGTTTCATTGTGATGATTCTGAAATCAGTGCATTTTAACGGTGCAGTGCATGCATGCAATATGTGATTCTTTGAAGGGCAGTTATTTTCATACCTTTGCTTGCTTCTTTCCTTTATGGGAGTTATACTTTACACAAATCTTTGAGGGCCCCTAAATTAGCCAACTTGGTCAGATTTGATAGATACATCAAATTTTAACTTCCACATTTGATAGATAGATCAAATTCTAACTTCCACGGAAATCCATAGCTTACGAGGGTCTGAATGTTGACATGGGATACTTTTATCCTGGTTTGAGACCCGGATGTAACTTTTTTAGGGGGTCCTGTCTGCGCAGTAACGGTGTAGAAAATTCTGCCCCTTATGGGAAAAATCAGAGTTTTTTGTGGTGGGTTTTTCTCCTCCGATCGGGAACGGAATCGGATGGGATCAGTTCAGGGGCGGTTTGAATCGGTTGGAGCTGAGGCGCAGCTAGGAGCGAGGGAGGAATCGATGCGAGCGCCTTCCGGTTAGAAGAGCTTTGATCCGGGCAAAAAAAGCCCAAAACTGCGCAGTAACCCTTTAATTGTGCAGTTAATGGCGGGATCTCGAAGGAGGGGATCCCGTTGACTGGGGGATCCCAGAGGAGGGGATCCCCGCCAAACCAGGGTAAAAGTATCCCACACCTCCCAGGAGCAGGTTCTGCAGAATAACCTGCGAGGTCGGGAGGCCGAACGGGTTATCTGCAGACCTGCAAGAGGAAGGGATTGGCCTCCTTAAATCGCAATTGGAGAAGATTATCCCCCTGAAATTGCCGGCTGAGCAGAGATCACCGGCTGACCTAAAATCACATGCTGAGATCGAATTTTGAATGGCCAGATATGGCTGAGGAGGTTCTGGTGATAATTCTTTATCGTGAATCTTCTCCGGAAGTGAATTCTAGAGTTTAACTCCATTTGATCGGATGGCTTTCAATGGCTGGATTAGGATAATATGGGGCAGCCATGATTTAAGGGACAATGGTGACCCCATATCCTTCAAAGCTATGCAAATTGTATACATGAGAGGTCGCATTCAATTCAAATGCATGGAACTTGATTCCTTCATATTCCGATGTTCTAATGTCGTTCTAGGCCATTGTAGAAGTGTTAAGGTTACCTTTAGTACTATATCTAGGTAATAGACAATTTCTTCCTTAGAACCTGTGAATGCAGTAATGTTGCCGTGTCTTCTGCATCTGGATATAATCCTGCCGTGTCTTCTGCATTTGGATATAATATGTCTTACTAAAGCATTCCACTTGGCTCTTCCATTATCAATATCCCAAATGTCCAAAGTTAGTGTGGTATCCCAAGGTCCAAAGATTCTTTGAACCCATCCATGGACCAAGTTGATGTTTTCATTTACCCAAGCTCTTCATTTACCAAGTTGATGTTTTCATTTACCCAAGCTCTTCATTTCCCACAATGTAAATATATAGTTCCGATTCCACGATTGAGATTCTCGCATGGTACCAAGCATCTATGAGGCTGGCTCTTTCATCTATGAAGTTGGCTCTTTCACGATTAACGATTCTCGCAAGATGAAGCCAATTTTTCATCTATTAGACATGCATTTTATGTGGACCCTATCTACATGTATACCTTTGCTTTTTGAGCACTGTCCATTACATCTTAGAATTAGAACCATGGAAGTGGAGTTATCTAGTTCTAACAATCAAATACCTTATAAACGACACAAAAAATGCATTATGTACTACGTAATTCACGCAGAGGAGAGCATTGTGCCCTGTAAGGCTTCGAGGCGGCGCCGCTAGCCGAGGCGGCGCACAAGCGCCGAAGCGACGAGTGCCGTCGAGGCTGACGGCACCGACGAGAAGCCCTACAAGGGCACGATGCCTCCCCTCCGTGAATTACGGGACGTAATACCACGTCCAGGCCCTGATTACGAACATCACAAATTTTTTCTTTGATTTCATTGAATTTTTTTGTGATCTAGAGAACGGAGCTCGAACTTGTGATTTGTGGTTCTGGTGTGTTCTTTCTGGACGCTATGCAAGCTATTTCATAGCTTTGCATGTAAATATCTTTCAAAAACAATAGTATCATAGAAATAACACTAAGAAAGAAACATATTAGGTAGCTAGTTTTTCCGTTGCTTGTGATAATCTTCTATGAGCAGCACTTGGCTGCCGGAATTCATCTTGCAAGTGAGAAGTAAATACCAAAACAAATACAGAAGACTACTTCGTATGACATTCGAATCACCCAACACTCTGGGCCAATAAAATCTTCGGCAACATTCTCACTGCCGAATAGAACAGAGTAATTTTTGTTGTCGAAAGAAACTGATCGCCATACCAAAGGGTTTGAAAACCAGTGTGTTGCCCTTTCACTCTAAAATGATCACGGTAGAATAAATTCCAAGCCATAGCCATTCCTAGTTTTGGCGACCAGAAGTAAGCAGGGATCCCCGCAGTGTAGCCATCTAAAGAAAAACGACTAGGATTTAAAGAAAACCATGAAATATTAGTAAGGATTTGAAAAGGAAAACAAAGTAACTTAAAAAAAAAACGTCTTCAGACTTGTAAATAGTGTTATTGCCACTCAAAATCTTCAAATAACAAGGCCTAGACTCATGTAGCAAAGAAATTGATCGCCATAGCAAAGGGTTCGAAAACCAGTGTGTTGCCCTTTCACTCTGAAAATGATCAGAGGTAGAATAAGTTCCAGGCAAAGAAAAAAATCGGGTAAGAAGGTAGAATAAGTTCCAGAAATACGTTATTGTAGTTTCTGGAGTGCTTGAGTAGTCCAAAGAAGCGGATTGTTGCTGCAACGACTTGATTCAGCGAACATAAACTTGTAGTGGTCAATATGAAGAGAAATCAACAACGCCTTCAGCTCCAGGTTATTGCATAGCCTCAGCAAGAAGAGTTCTTGCTCGGCGCCTCAGCAAGAACAGTCAGGCTGCAAGAATCGGACTAGCATCCCAGGGCTCCACTAAAATTGAACCAAGAGAGCTCGAAAATAAAGATTAAGACGACGCGAAGCAGAATCAATAAAGCAGAACTGCAATGCCAGCAAGGGAAAGGCTAGCGCCAGCAAAAAAGCATGCCGGGCAGACTTGGGTATGGCGGAGAGGAGCAGAGTGAGACACGTGAGGGAAAAAAAGGGACGTTGGGTGGGAGAGGGAAATTGCAACGTGTCTACTATGGCAGAGGAGAGAATAAAAGCGGCAGAAGTGTTGCATGCAATAATTTTAGGCAGAAAATGCAGTAATCAGGGCCTGGCGTGCATTACATATGTCTAGATAGGTGAGAGCATGCTGGGGTGTACCAGTTTTTGTATCTATTGGGGGCCCAGAAAGTACCCAGAAAAGTACCTAAACACTGGGTACTTTGAGGGCTTGATAAGTCTTATTAAACATTGAGTTTGAATGAGAATGCAGTCTTTATTGATTCTAATATCAATATCTTGATCTTAAGTTGAGAACTAATGTGTTTTTTATTTTTATTTTCAAATTTCGAATTGCTTATAATAAAGAGAAAAACAGAAAAGTACTCAGCTGTTAAGTATTCTATGTATTTTGGGATGTGCCAAAAGTGGTATACCCTAGCATGCTCTTACCCAGATAATAAGTTGTTACATTCTTGGGGGTGAATCAATGGTGGACCATCTGAGAATAAGAGGCAAGGAAAAGTTCCAAACCATAAAATTTTAATGACATGGATAAAATGTTTTTGGAATCAAATTGGATGAGAATTGGCCTTGATGCTTTATGCCATATCAAAGGCCATTAAAAATTTCACAAAAAATTGCATGCTAGCATCAATGGTGCAAAACGTGCATGTGGTTGAAGGGGAAAAAAAAGGGCAAAAAAAAAAAAAGCAGAGGTCAGTGCTGCATGCTGCCAGAATCAAGGTACAGGCCTCAAGAATGCCGGATCAGGGCTGCATAAAAGCTGGAGCAGGGAAAACCACGGATGCACACCTCAAAACAAACCAGCGCTGCAGGCCTCAAAGCAACCAGAGGGGCCACAGGAATCGAACCTCCAGGGTCGAAAAACCCTCACCAGACCTCAAGAACAGACACATGCCTCAAAGCAACTAGGGGGCAGAGCAATCGAACCTCCAGGACCGCAAAAGCCTCACCAGACCCCAATCCATTCTTCACTGCAAGGAATGCTCCCTTGCAAAATGAGTCTATAATCCATTCTTCAAGAACGGTCGCTTGGCAAGAACGGTCGCTTGACAATCTATTCTTCACTACAAAGAATTCTTCCTTGCCAAATGAACGGTGCAAGGCAGATCAGAGTATGCAAGGAAATCCCGCTCCCGCCGTCCTCACACACCAAGCAATCCACAGGCTGAACAGGTCGGCATGCAGGCACCACCTGTCTGCAGCCATCGGCATAGTATAAATTAGTGGCTATTCTTCGCTATTTGGCTAAACTTTGGACTTGACCATTAGGGTTTTGACAATTTTTAATAGGATAAAAATCTCAAAAAAATTAAGAACTAAATAGCCAAATAAAAATGACACTCTTCAAATTTTCTGAAAGATTCGCCAAAGTATCTAGAAAGTTTCAAGGCATTTTTCCTACTTTAGCTAGATTTTACTAATTTTAGTTAAATTTTTATAGCATTTTCAACAAAACCCCAGAATTCTTATAAGTATGGCTAAAGTTTCGCCTTCTCTTTTTAGAAACTTTAGCCAAAGTATAGTTAGAAATTAGAGGAATTCCAAGTCATAAAGTATAGCCAAACCAAGTCATGATTTAAAGTCAGAAAATTCTTAATTTATACCCTGGCCATCGGCCCTTCCAAAACAAGACCATGTTTCCAAATACATGCAGAAAAAAACCTATTCTCAGGACCACGAACCATTGTATGCCGATAAGCTCCTCAAAACCTGACAAATCTACGGATTTCAATACCATACGCATCAATAATCATATGCCACACCATTGCCTGATGTATGCCCACAACACTGAAACAAAAATGTTGAACATACTGGCGTCGATGTGTTTATTTAAAATTAAGAAGATCATTAAAAGTCGGGAAGAGCGACCCCTTCTGCAATTCGGGCAGAGCTCCAATCTTGCAATCCGGCAGGATTTTTGGTGAGGAATGTGACATTTCTGTTCTAGCTTCTCCATTCCACTACAGCATAAATTTGGGTTTGAGGGGGTGCTAGGGGCCAAATAAATGGACAGATCAAACAAGAAGGACGAATGACTTTCTGAAGAAGAACTAGTAACGGGTGCCCGGCGTTGCCGGGCGTAAGTACAATTTTATTGTAGGCAATAAGCTGTGACATATTTACATCAATTTGTCTTAGGAAGTCTAGACAGTATATGATTAAATGTCTTGAAGTACATAACTTTTAATATACTGATGACATAGATGTTACTTCTAGACATCAATATATTGTGTGAGACACTTCTTTTCTATATTTCATTGTCTAGACATGCAACATCATATGTGGATATATGAGATGACAACGTCGGGCATTAGGGTTCATATGAGACGTTTATATAACCACAATAAATTGGTTAACACTCACAGCATTAATTGCATGTGATGTTATTCGATTACCAATTTTCTCTTCAAGTGCTATAAATGTTCCATCGATGTCATAAACAATGACAACATTTTTTAGTTGATTCCAACCCTAAAATGTGTTGTTCACATTTTCACGTAGCTTTGCTCTAATTTTGTAGATTTAGAGGAGCATGCCATTCTATTTATCTTGATAACATCATGCATAGGTCATATGTTGAGATCCATGCCATGGTCGTCTGTAATGGCATGTCCAGGTGGCCGCAATCAGGGGACATTACGTGCAGGAGTGAAAGGCATGAGGGTG
>JAANSK020245510.1:0-13831 GCA_011763485.2 Isoetes engelmannii
ATTAAACTATTGATCATTATTTCCATGGCAACTTCCTTCTCTATTTCTTTTGGCCCTTTCCTAAGAACAGATCCACTAGTTATTATTCATTCAATTCTTGAGTGGCTCTAACTGCTCAGCTGATCTCCACTCCCCAGTTGTCTATCATTACTGTCAAAAGTATTATCATGCCAGTTGTTTGATTCTCACAGCCTGAGCTGAGTGTAGAATTATAGTTTGATTCACCTCAAGATGATAATGAGGATTTGGAAGGAAGATTATATCATAAATACCTATAGCATGCCAAAAGGTTATGATCCATGTTCATGAGTCACTTTTCTTCCATTCATTTGCGTCTTCCTATCCCTTGAACTGTTGAAATGCCAAATGAACCAATGTTTGGAGGTTTGAGGCTCAAACTTTGCTTTATATTGCAGCTCTTGATTATAATTGTAATTGGTATCCAATGATGTTAATATTAACGGTTAATACACACAACAAGAATTTCAACAATTTTAATGCATAGGATGGATATGGCAACAACAGTAGCATGCCACCCTATGTTTCATGCATGCATGTTGTTTGTCGTACATTCTTTGTATTTTTTCTTGTGAGTTTAATTTTGAGCAAAACCTTAGAACACCATGTATTCCATCCCCTCTTCCCTCTGTTTTCTTCTAAAAACGACCAGGTGTTCCCTATTCTTTATGTTTATACTACATAATTTGTTTAGCCTCGTCATCTTGGAAATATCTTGTTTACCATTTATATTGCACTTCTTATGTTGATCAAACTCCTTTGCACTAATGGTTCATGATTATGTTTATCTTTATATGTTTGCACATCACAGTAATTTGTGCAGAGACCGGTTCTCGACTTGGCATCATTGGTTTTTATTTTCTAAAGAAAGGTGTTGTGAAGTTTTTAACTACAAAGCTAAGGAATGCTTATAATATATCACCACCTTGTTGCAAGTCGTGAGATTGCAGATTAATAGGCCATGACTGCCAACCAACCTGGTAAAGTGCTAGTCAAAAGTGAAATTGAAAATTTAAACATGCAAGATATCTTTAGTTCCATTATGGAAAGGATAGTTGCCAAAATAAAATGGCAAACTAAATGCAATACTTAAAGCGTACAGTTCTTACACTCTATTAGAGTCCTCCTCTACAGACATGGTCGTAGCGGTCGTGAACATCAACTAAGATATTTTATATCATTTAAGCATCAAGTTCTACAAGTCTTCACATTTGTTTGTCTCATGCTTCGAATGATCCTTATCTAGAAGTTGTTGGACATCTTCTCGATATGTTGTTTAGACCTCTTTTTAACTTTTTCTTGTTCAGTTTTCCTTGTGCAAAAGCCTTCTAGACCTTAGTTTACTACATCGAATACCCTTCTCTTGCCCCAACCAAACAATCTAATCCTTTGTCCCAAGCCTGCCTTACTGCTAGTTATTTGGGTCTTTCTTTTTATAAAAAAAAAAAAAAGACCCAAATAGCTTGTTTATGGGTTTTGTGCCCTCTTTTTTGGAGGGTCGTCGATCAGCAGCATATCTGCAGCATGATGCCATATCTACGGTTGGCATAATTTTTAGTGAATGCAATAATGCACAAGTCCATGGTCTACAATCAACCTATGGTTGCCTTTTTTTTAAATGAAGTCTGGTGACAGAGATATAACATCCATTAACAAAATCAACATAAACATGCGTTGTACATCAGCTGGCTAGCAGCCGTATGAACTCCCACAACAGCAGCATGATGAACAACAAGACCCAAAACACATGATATTTACAATGAAATTACATCAGTTGAAGGAATTGCCACACATGTACAAACAGAAACAAAGCAAGGAACAAAACAGAAGCACAGCAGGGACCAACTATTCCGTCTTCCTCCTCTTCCCATAACCAGTTCCATCAGGATTATGACGGCGTCGGATGGCCTCCAGTTCTTTGAGTTCCTTCAACAGCAACGCTCTGCAAAGATTGAGACGGCAGCGGAGAGCACCCTTCTCCAAAATCACAGAATTTATATCATTGAACTCTAGCATGTTCATGGATGCTTGAATACGATCCAAGGTTTTGGCAGCGCAAAACGGAGCTCCTGAACTGCCACACAGACATCACGAACACTATCTTCAGCATCCTGTATCACTTCAACTAAGTCTGGTTCTTCCTCTTTCACACGAGATGCCACCGCGGACTGCACCTCTGATTCTGGACCCGTTGTACTATCACTGGTAACTACCACTTCATCCTGAACATCCTGCGGAATCCTGCCATTGTTTTCACCTGCAAATAAAGCAATCAGGCCACACAAGGGATATGAAACACAACCATGTAAAGCTGGAAACTACAATTCAGATAACATCAAAGTTATGGTCATGTATGTCAAGCGGGATGAAGGAGGCATCTGGCCGCCCTGGAATGTCACAAGAAGATGGACGGACTCCACTATCAGCAAACACAAACTCATCAGCGCTGCTACCATGCTCCACACTCTTTATGTCCTCGAATGCCAGGCTATCGTCCCAGAAATGCTTCCTTCTCTTCCCAACATGCTAAATGGGAACTATTCCTGGCTGGCTGCCAAATAAGGCCATTCTCACATCAATGTAAGTGCAGCGTTCCGGCGATAACATAATTCGCCATGCAGTCTGCACACGCTCCAAAAATATGTAGGCAAAGTTGTTCGGAAACACCCATGAACTGGCCAATCTCAACTTTGTGGTCTGCAACATGCATCTCACAGTGTGAATGAATGAGGCTCTCCTAAATCTACCAAAATGATACAATGGAAAATGGAAGGCTCTAGCCATAATATTCCCCTTACCAAGCATAGTCAGATGCTTGATGTCACCTGCGTCATAGAGCGCATAGAGTTCCTTCCCAGTTTGCACTTGCTCGTTCGACACATTGTGCAAATGCATCTTGAAGTGCAATTTACCCACGTCTTTCAAGCAGCATCCAATGATACCTTCAAAACAATGCAATCCGCTCCTAGTCAATGCCTTGCACAAGATCATGGCCCCAGCAGGTCTGGCATGATTCCAACCTAAGAAATTTTTAATTCTCACATTAACACTGGTCGAGGTCTTGCCTTTGAGACGCATCACCGACCGCATATGCAGATGATCCAGAAAGGAGCTCCTCTCCAGAGCAACCACAGCAGATTTACAGTTCTCTTGCACAAACTGTATCATCCTGTCATAAAGAGATTCTGGAACATCCGCATCACCGAAGACAATGGTCACTGATACATCTAGCACAGCAGGAACATCAACTACTTCCTCGCCTCTGCCACCACCAATATCCTCTCACAAGTGCTCTTGGATCATTCTAGGTAGCTTCTTCCGACGTCCCCGTCCAGCTTTACCTCCTCTATTGTGCTTCACATGAGTCTGCCCCACTCCTACATCCTCTTCCATATTCCCCTACTGCCAACAGCAATCACCCGAGGTGGAGAACTTAACCCTCTTCCCTCCACGACCACGACAGCCGCCTCTGTTACCACCACCTCCTCTTCTCTTCTTACTGTATTCACTCCTTCCCACCTCTGGAAACAGAGCGGGCAGCCGGTCCTCAAAAATAAATGGCAAATCTCCTAAAGCACAATAAAAAACCAAACCTTGAACCACACCAGTCTTCCTTCCAATCTCTGTCTCAGGAGGCACCCCAACCTGAACCTCCCCAGGTCCGATGTCCCCCTCAAATCCCCCTTCCCCGCTCACCACAACTTCTGCTGGTTGCAAGCTCTCAGCACCCTAACCCACATTGACATCACTCTCTCAGAATTGCGTCTCCTATACCATCTGCAAGTTCTATACACCAAATCCTCAAGTAAAACTGCTGGAAAACTAATATTGTATACTTTAACCTTCAATCAGGCAGCCCTATGCAGATGCTCACAAAACACCATTCCAATGCTGAAAGGAAAAGGTGCAGACAGGAAAACTAACCGGCTCTCCCGAGGTCCCTGACGCCTGTAATCCGTTCCACATCCATCCCACGAACTTCTTGGCATGGAGTTTAGACCTGTCCGTGGAAGAGAAGACGGCCTTCCCGCATCGATCGGATGCCATTTCTGGATCTTGGACGCAGGTCTTTAATTCCAACAGAAAGACGAATGGCAACATTTGGAAATACCTAAAATGCCATTAAGCAGCTCTAACAGACGGAAAAATATGATATTTTATACAATACGCGTGCAAAATCTTAACCCCAACCAATGGACGTCAATACCAAACTCAAATAAGATTGGAAGGAAGACTGATGTGGTTCAGAGTTTATTTTCTAATTGTGCTCCAGGAGATTTACCATTTATTTTTGAGGACCGGCCGCCCGCTCTGTTTCCAGAGGTGAAAAGGAGTGAATGTCGTAAGAAGAGAAAGGGAGATGGTGGTAACAGAGGCGACTGTCGTGGTCGTAGTGGGAAGAGGATTAAGTTCTGCACCTCGGGTGATGGTTGTTGACAGCAGGGGAATATAGAAGAGGATGTAGGAGTGGAGCAGACGCATGTAAAGCACGGTAGAGGAGGTAAAGCTGGACGGGGACGTTGGAGAAAGCTACTTAGCATGATCTAAGAGCACTTGGGAGAGGATATTGGTGGTGGCAGAGACAAAGAAGTAGTTGATGTTCCTGATGTGCTAGATGTATCAGTGACCATTGTCTTCGATGGTGCGGATATTCCAGAGTCTCTTTATGACAGGATGATACAGTTTGTGCAAGAGAATTGTAAATCTGTTGTGGTTGCTCTGGAGAGAAGCTCCTCTCTGGATCATCTGCATGTGCAGTCGGTGATGCGTCTGGAAGGCAAGATCCCAGCCAGTGTTAAAATTTCCTGGATTGGAATCATGTCAAGCCTGCTGGGGCCATGATCTTGTGCAAGGCGATGATTGGGAGCAGATTGCATTGTTTTGAAGGTATCGTTGGATACTGCTTGAAAGACGTGGGTAAATTGCACTTCAAGGCGCATCTGCACAATGTGTCGAGCGAGCAGGTGCAAGCTGGGAAGGAACTCTATGATTCTATGGCGCAGGTGACATCAAGCATCTGACTATGCTTGATAACCGGAATATTATGGTTAGAGCCTTCCATTTTCTATTGTATCATTCTGGTAGATTTAGGAGAGTCTCGTTCATTCACACTGTGAGATGCATGCTACAGACCACGAAGTTCAGATTGGCCGGTTGGTGGGTGTTTCCGAAAAACTCGGCCTACATATTTTTGGAGCATGCAGGCTGCATGGCGAATTATGTTATCACAGGAACGCTGCACTTACAAGGATGTGAGAATGGTCTTGTTTGGCAGCCAGCCAGGAATAGTTCTCATTGACAGTGTTGGAAAGAGGGAAGCGTTTTTGGGACGATGGCCTTGCATTCGAGGGCATGGAAGAGAGTGTGGAGCATGGTAGCAGCGCTGATGAGTTTATGTTTGCTGATAGTGGACCAGACTCTGCTACCATGCTCCACACTCTCTTCCATGTCCATGAATGCCAGGCCATCATCCCAAAAACGCTTCCTTCTCTTCCCAACACGCTCAATGGAAACTATTCTTGGCTGGCTGCCAAACAAGGCCATTCTCACATCCATGTAAGTGCAGCATTCCGGCAATAACATAATTCGCCATGCAGCCTGCACACGGTCCAAAGATATGTAGGCCCACGAACTGGCCAATCTGAACTTTATGGTCTGCAGCATACATCTCACAGTGTGAATGAACGGGGCTCTCCTAAATCTACCGGAATGATACAATAGAAAATGGAAGGCTCTAGCCATTATATTCCGGTTATCAAGCATGATCAGATGCTTGATGTCACCTATGCCATAGAGCGCATAGTTTCTTCCCAGCTTGCACCTGCTCGCTCGACACATTGTGCGGATGCGCGTTGAAGTGCAATTTATCCACGTCTTTCAAGCAGTATCTAATGATACCTTCAAAACAATGCAATATGCTCCCAATCAACGCCTCGCACAAGAGCATGGCCCCAGCAGGCCTGACATGATTCCAACCCAGGAAATTTTTAATTCTCACATTAACAATGGCCGGGGTCTTGCCTTCCAGACGCATCACCGACTGCACATGCAGATGATCTAGAGAGGAGCCCCTCTCCAGAGCAACCACAACAGATTTACAGTTCTCTTGCACAAACTGTATCATCCTGTCATAAAGAGATTCTGGAACATCCGCATCACCGAAGACAATGGTCATTGATACATCTAGCACAGCAGGAACATCAACTACTTCCTCGCCTCTGCCACTATATCCTCTCCCAAATGCTCTTAGATCATGCTAGGTAGCTTCCTCCGACGTCCTCGTCCAGCTTTACCTCCTCTACCGTGCTTCACATGAGTCTGCCCCACTCCTACATCCTCTTCCATATTCTCCTGCTGCCAACAGCCATCACCCGAGGTGGAAAACTTAACCATCTTCTTCCCACCATGACCACGACAGCCGCCTCTATTACCACCACCTCCTCTTCTCTTCTTGCTTCATTCACTCTTTCCCACTTCTAGAAACAGAACGGTCTGTCGGTCCTGAAAAACAAATGGCAAATCTCCTGGAGCACAATCAGAAAACAAACCCTGGACCACACTAGTCTTCCTTCCAATCTCTGTCTCAGGAGGGATCCCATCCTGAACCTCCCCGGGTCCGATGTCCCCCTCAAATCTCCCTTCCATGCTCACCACAACTTCTGCTGGTTGCAAGCTCTTAGCGCCCCAACTAGTGTCTTAAATTGACAACCCAGGAGTTCTCTCTGCAAAAAAAAATTGTCACAAAGTTGTCAATGAAAAATAGTAGTTGTCAAATGAGAACTCTGAAGAAACATATCGTTGTCAAATGAAAACTCAATCAAATCATAAGTTGTCATTTGAGAAACTTCAAAATATAAAAAAGTTGTCAAAGAAAATGAAGCAGATATATGCAACCTTTTTTTTTTTTTTTTTGGGGAGGGGGGGGGGGATATTATAAGTAAACTTTGATTTTTATTTTTTCTTTTGTTTTTCCTTTTTCTTTTGAATAAGCAGGTCTTGCTTTCTAGTTCTAAATAGCAAAAAGGAAAGAGAGCAAAAACAAAGAGTTTAGTGAATTATAACTTGGCCTTCTCTTTGAGTTTCAACTCTATTCAAAGCATGTTGAACAAAAAGAAAGATGATTGGTTGTTAATGATCAGTCTGGTCAATTGACAAATTATATAGGATTGGCACGAGGTTTTGAACATGTTAGCTATTCAACTGACGATTCTACAAGATGTGAAATCACCACAACATGGTTGAATGCTTACTTCAAAAGTTAGTGATAGGACTGATGTCGATGTTGGTAAGTGTTAGGTAGAACATGAAGGCTTTATAGAAAGCTCGTATGCTTCATGTGGTGAGAAGAATATGCTTGGAGCATGAAAAGGTTGCAAAGCAGATGTTGATCCTTTTATTGGAGAGATAGGGACATTAGCAAGATTTACCAGAAAATTTAAAATTTTAGCAAGAAAGCATGTCTAGCATGCTTTATCCAAAAAAATTAAAACTTTAGCAAGCTACTTCGTAGATGATATAAGTATACAACTTGTGGACAAGGTTTTCCAAAGCAAAGTGATGTAAAAAGTAAGAAGCGAGGTAACATTTATCTTGAAACATTGGATGTGTAAATGTTGATTTTTTTTAATAGGCTTACCTTACACAATCGATTGGCATGATATGTTTAGTATTTGGAGCTTGAACAAGGAAAGGCTAAACATGGGGGTTTGCATTGTTGGAGTTAGTAAACTAAAGTGTTAATGGTTAGCTAGGTTGTTAGATGGGTGACAAGTGTCACCATATATGTATCACAAGTATGGTCACGTAAGTCCAAAGAGTTTGTTAGTTTGTTAGAATAGAGATGTTGGGCTCATCTATAAGTAGCTTCTTGATTAATGCAAATTTATCTCAGTTTTGTGCATCTTGCTCTCTGTGCTAGCTTCTTGGGTGTGCTTTCACGTTTCTTATCATGGTATCAGAGCCTTTCTAGGCAGAGTGCCAGTGCACTGGTGGTCGCTGAGATCCCGATTTCGGCAGGATTGTCATGGTCGGCTCCCTTTTTTTTTTTTTTGGTAGTGCGAGCAGAAGTGCTGCAACACAAGGCAAGAAACTACAAGTTTGAAGACAAGATTGTCTTTTTGGGGTCGTGACTGATTGTGGCAGGATTGCCTGGTCAGTGTTAGTCATTTGCATGTTGCATGCAGGAAGGATTGCATGCATGTTAGGGTTTGCATGCAGTGAGAATCAGAAGTACCATTGCGGAACCTGAGGAGTGCCGGTTTAGATTTGGTCGAGGGGAGGATTGTTGGCGTTTGGCAAATTGGCCAAATTTTGGCCCATTTTGTGACAAAATGTCATATTTTGATTCACGTTCTGTTTTCCGTGCATGTTTTTGACGTGGACGTGTTTCTTCCCAGCATTGGCACTTTCAATTGGAAGTGCAAGAAGTTGTCTTTGCTAGATTCTGAGCCAATTCTTGAAGACGGCTGAGCCAATTCCTGGATTGGAGGATTGTTCTTTTGACAACCTTGGGCAAGATTTCTTTCTTGAAAATCAAGAGAAAGATTTCTTTTGATCATCAGTGTTCAAGGTGATGGATCCCTTCAAATTTTCAAGCAATGCCATACTGACAAACGAGAATTATCATTCTTGGAGGGTATTTATGAAGCATTATCTCATCTTCAACAAGCTAGGTGATGTCTTTCAGGCAGATTTTATCAGCACAAAAAATGCAAGGGCAGCAGAAATGAACTCTCTGGCGGTTTCCACTATCAATCTGCCGGTAGATCCTACCATTCAGCCTCAGATTGAAAGATTGACAGAGTTCAAGGAGCTTTGGGCCTTTCTTGAGAAACAATTCTCTAGTAAAGGCATGCCTCAGCAAGGACTGATAAAAGAGAAGATTCGGATGGCCAAGCTAGCAGATTTTAAGTCTATGGCAGACTTTTTGAAGCAGATGGAAGCATGGAGGTTGGCTTATATTGCAGCTGGAGGTACTTACAAGGAGGAAGAGCTAGTTCAAGATATCCTGTTAGCTCTACCAGCAGCATACAAAACTGTAAGTACCAACATATGGAGCATTTTGATTATTCTGTTGCACAACAGCGGCTCTTGCAAGAAGAAGTTATTCTTAAGCGAGAGAATGGAGGAGGATCTGAAGCTGCATTTGTTGGACATACTTCCAACAAGGTTACTCATTTTAAGGAAAGAGGCAGTAAGGATATGACCAAGATTGAGTGCTACTTTTGTCATCAGTTTGGGCACATTGCTAGATATTGTGACAAAAGAAAGGAAAGAAATGGTGAAGATAGATCTGATAATGAAAGGAAATCTGATGAAACGAAAGAAAAGGGGACTGCTCACTCCCACTTTGCTGTAGCAGATGCAGATACTCTTCAAATTTCCAATTTGGCTATAGCAGGTGATGAGGATACTGCAGAATACATGTATTAAGAGGAAAAGGCTTAAAGGGGAGATCTGTGTTTGAAAAGAATAAGCTGATTCCACACTTTAGTTTAAAGGGGAGCGTTAAAGCTAATGTAAACTAAAGTGGCCAAATAGGGTGATGACATCTGTCACCACCCACGTTGTAATGGGGCGTCTCATAAGAAGTTAGTTAGTTTGTTAGGCCACGTAGATAGAGACGTTGAACTCTTTGGATAAATAGTTTCTTGATCAATGCAAATGTATCTCAGCTTTGTGCATACTGCCCTCTGCTCTAGCTTCTTGGGTCTGCCTACACGATTCTCATCACTATACGGAGGCTTGATATGGGGGTTGGACATGACAGCCAAGGAATGGACTCAAATAGAGAGACTGGAAATCTATTTTCTGTCGAAAATGATTATGAGTAAAGCTTCTGTGCCGCATCCAATCGTATTGGCAGAATTTTCAGCCACTCCTCTTCAGTTGGATGCAGCATTTCAGCTAGTGTCCTTTTTGCATAAGGTGCACCAGCTTGGGCACTCACAGCAAGGTCAAAACAGGCTTCCATGGATTGCCCTCAAGGCTTCCAAACGGTTGGCTGAAAAGGGAGTCCAAGAAAATGGGCTGCCTCTTTGGGATTTCGTTTGGACAACTTGCCTCCTTTTCAATGTAACATGGCTGCAGCCAATACGGCAATTAATCCTAAAGTTAAAAAGAGACTTCAAAAGGATAAGAATAAGATCATCCGACATAATCTGGAACTTTTATATATATCAAGGACTTGGGGGGTAACTCCAAGTGATCTTCCCACCAAGATGCAATTTTACAAAGATCACTTCCTTGAGATCAGTGAAGACGGTTTCATCGAGCGACCAGGGTATTTGAATATTCACCTTGCACATAAAGTGAGACATGCTATTGGTCAGCTCAGGGTCTCATCTCATCAGCTTGAGGTTGAGTCCGAGCGATTAGACCTAAGGTCGAGCGCTCAAAGAGGATCTGTAAATTATATCAGCTGAATGTCATTGAGTTTGAGGAACATTTCATCTTTACATGCCCAGTCTATTATGAAATACGGGGCAGGTTCCATTGCCTGTTTTGAGAACCTACTTCCTTCCTTCCTTCCTTTCTTTCGCTAGCTAATTGTGAGGTTGCATTTTATGGTTCTCCCTTCTATTTTCTAGATGTCAAATTTTGACCAATTGCTTGAGTTGTATTTTATGGGCTGTTAATATAAAGCAGAGTACGTCAAATGCTTGGAGCTGCTTACATTCTGAACATTATACATGTAGTGTGATCTGATGCAGGAAAAGTTTTTCCTACCGAGTATTGACTTGGACACTTCTTATTCAGCTTAATTGCCACACCGCCACCTGAAAGACGGCCAATAAAGACACACGTTTGCGAATATAATAAAGAAAAGATGGAAAGGGCTATCAGATATGAGTTGGGCCGCATGGGGCAAGTTTTTTATGTGGTACCACGTATTCAAGGTGCAGTTATTTGAATGCTGAACTGAAATTGTTGTCTTGTTCATGCCAATAAGATGACTAATTAGACTTGCTCTATGGAAACAAGCTGATGACATATCATACTTAATTCTAAATTTGTTATGATTTATAGTTATTCTGTTATTAGACTTGCTCTATGGAAACAAGCTGATGACATATCATACTTAATTCTAAATTTGTTATGATTTATAGTTATTCTGTTGCATTCCATCGTGAACAATCTTGAACAAATTTCTCAGTCTTTTCTCCACACTTGCAGCTGCGTAGGAACAGTCCCATAACAGTCCAATACAAGAAGCGTACTCATTTTTTATTCTCTAAAAATCTGATTGTATATTGTGGCAGGCATAAAGGACGTCCAAGCAATGCTCAAGTCAAGTTTCCCAGATGTCGGAATAGCAATTGCACATGGAAAGGTGGTTCCGTTTCCCCCTCGGGTTTTTAACAAACAAAGTCCTATGCTTGCAGGAGGTTTGGCCTTGTGAATTTCAAATACAAAAATCTCAAAGAGATTAGTCTACCCGTAGGAATGTTTGGCCGGCAAATTCGTTACAAAATTGTTTTATGGTGCCTGTATACCACACGTAATTTACGACATGGTATGTAAAAAGTATGTGGTGTATTGTAGAAAAGCAAGCCGGCATAGAAAGCAACCGAAATCATCGGGAGGAAAGCATGTACAAAAAATTGCTCTTTGCCAACTGAACAGATAGTATAAAAACCATCCTCATGATAAAAAAATAGGCTTTGGAATGTCAAGTTTATAGGAACAGTGCAACCTGCAAGAGTATGAGGAGCTGTCATTGTTGTCCTTATCAATGGGTGAGCGAGATACCTCGTTAGCCAGTGTATGTAAGTCATCAGTGTTTAGACCTATAGTTTCTTGCTTGTGCATCTCTTCTACAGTTGGAAATGCTGTCCAGCTCTTAGCAAAACAGTTACGTGGCTGGAACTGTTAATTTGTGCAGGCATGCAAGGACTCCTGTGTTGGACTAATATCAGGACAAAATACTGAAAGTGTGATTAGAATGAAATGATGTGTAACTCCTAAATGCACTGGAGGATGGATGAACTAAAGCGAATGAAAAACATGTGGCATGTGACACATATGATGCGTGGACTACTTATAGTCACATGTGATGACGTAAACTAAAGTATGTCCAATCATCACATATCAGAGAATAGGGTTTGAGTGAATGTTTCTGATCTCTAACAAAGAACTCTAAAGCAAATGCATTCTGAAGGACACAAATTTCTTCAAGTGCCTAAATATGGTCATGAAACACAACCTATCCCATTACCAGCAAAGTAACATGGCTTTCTAGATGATAATCACACAGGTCAATGTTAGTTCTCTTGTATCAATGGGTTAAATATATTATAGGCTTTGGGTAGTTTGTTTTCTAATTGGCATATTCTGATATACTATGCTTGAAACTTTCTACCATGTAGCAAAGTGCCAAGGAGTTGGATAAGACAATGGAGGAGTTTACAGAGGGAGAAGTACAAATTCTTCTCTGCACATCTATCATCGAAAATGGCCTGGACGTTGCAACTGTGAACACCATCATAATAGAGGATGCACATTTACTTGGTCTAGCTCAAATATATCAGGTAGGCTTCATGGCAACGGTACCTTTGTCATAGCTTTGTGGCATGACGTTGGGTAGAATATTGAACTGCAAAAATTGTGATAGTACAATCTCGTTAATTCATGCGTTAGCATCCCAAGGATCTAAGGAAGAGAAAAGGAGAAGAGGGAAGAGAGACAAAAAGAAAGATTCATCGTCGCCTACTACTTAAAGACCCATAGGATCTATGAGATCAACAACGTTATGGATTTGCACCATTTGAACTCCTGTTTATCTGTTCCCAAATTTCGTTACGAGTCTCTTTCTGATGCCTTGGCTGTTCTTCAACATAATTATTTCCTTTTTACTTTAGATTTAAAATCCGGTTACCACCATGTTCCGATCTGGCCTCCTCATCATACTTTTTCAGATTTTTCTTTTGAGGGCCAGTTTTTTGTCTTTATCATGCTTCCCTTCGGTTTAGCTGCTGCACCATTCGTTTTTACCAAACTTATGCGGCCCTTGGTTCGTCATCGGCGGGCTTCTGGCATCCGCTGCAATCTATCTTAGGTGTTTGGAGATTGCCTTTTTGTAATATCAGCGTTAGGTTCTTGTTTTCTTACTGAAAGAGATGTTTATGTTTTCTCACTGCTAACCATTTAATTTTCTTGGAAATTGCTACTGTAACTCCCTTGAGATCATGAAATTTCTTTTACTTTAACGAGTCTTCAACACTATCTTCCTCATCCGTAAGTGCAGAAAATGACGTTATTTCGGCTTATCAAGCTGAAATAACAACCGCATGGTTGAATTTCAGCTCCACAGGAGAATCTACTTACTTTTATTTAAAGCTGAAATTTCTGTTAAAGCTAATGTTAATGTAAACTAAAGTGGCCAAATAGGTGGATGACATCTGTCACCACCCACGTTGTAATGGGGCGTCTCATATAAGCCCAAGAAGTTAGTTTGTTAGTTTGTTAGGCCACGTAGATAGAGACGTTGAACTCTTTGGATAAATAGTTTCTTGATCAATGCAAATGTATCTCAGCTTTGTGCATACTGCCCTCTGCTCTAGCTTCTTGGGTGTGCCTTCACGATTCTCATCATGGTATCAGAGCCTTTTTAGGCAGAGTGGTGGTAGCTGAGGTCCCGATTTGGGCAGGATTGCCTTGGTCGGCTCTGTTTTGGTGCGAGCAGGAGTACTGCATCCAAGGCAGGAAACTGGAAGTTTGAAGACAGGATTGTCTTCTTGTTGGGGTCGTGACTGATTGTGGCAGGATTGCCTGGTCAGTGTTAGCCATTTGCATGTCGCATGCATGCAGGATT
>JAANSK020245521.1:0-13831 GCA_011763485.2 Isoetes engelmannii
ACTGCATGAGATTGTGCCAAGTGTCACACATCCATGCAGATTCCAAAAGGTTCCAAAAGGTCCAGGCCGCTATCACACATATGTAGAAGATGCAACAAGATAATATCACATGAACATAGTTAGTGCACTTGGCTAAGGCATGTTACTTGCAACCATAAGGTTGTGAATTCGAGTCCTTCCTTGTGCAATTACTTTTTTGTATCCCCTTTTGTATCCGTGTGATGACCATCCAGTATAATACTTGTATAATTTGTATGGTCATCACAGGATCCACGTTTTGTACGCAGGTACCCCTGGGAAGAGAATCCAGATCTCGATACAACCAATAATAGGGTGTACATGTCCAATTCGAGAGGATGGAAGTCCACTGCTGATGCCATTTATGGCCTTGATCTCTTTGTTCGCCGTGCCAAATATAGTCCAGATCCCTCCATCAATCGACAAGCCGAATATTGTTCAGTTCTCATCGATCTCTTGAAGTGTGCAACTGCACGGGACCACATCCTTTTCTACTGTAACACCAATGCAGATTGCAGAGAATTTGGTTTGGATATCACTTTGACGTTTGAGTGTGCCTATGCCAACACGCTCACTCATCAAGGCTTTGCGGACTTCATCACCAATTCCTTCCTGCACTATGAACCTAGAGGAGCTTGGACTCTTCACTGACGAGGCTATTGCTTATAAAGCACAGGTGGCACGTGACCACTCTGCTAAATCGCACCCACACAGTACTTGTCAGAATTTGCAAGGTTTTCCCCCTGAAGAAGTGTGGCCACCCTTTTGTCAAAAGATCAAGTGTCCTTTGGTGGGGGGGGGGGAGTGTTGGCTGTGTGGACAAGTCCACATGCCTTTACTTATTGTACAAGGAGGAGCCCAGGGACAAGGACAGAGGCAAGGACACGGGCACGTCATCCATGCCCGAGCCCACTACCAAGGGCACCAAGAGGCATTCTGGCAGAGACACGGACGGCACGCCTACGGAGCCGCCCGCCAAGTCATCCAAGAAACACAGGTGGTGAGGCCAAGATTCCCGGCCATTAGAGCTCCACCTCCTGCAGTTATGGTGTAGATTGTGGAGCATATTTTGTCAGCACAGATCGCGGAACAGTTAGCTCCTTGCCATTATGGTTTTACTATGTATACAATGTGTTTTGGGCTAGTAGTTTAGACAAGTTAGCCCATTTTGCTGGTTGCTTCTTGTTTCAGCGCTCAGCCTTTGTTGCGAGCCTATTTTGTAGCACATTTGTGCCTTTTGATCAATAGAGCTGATTACCGACTCATTCCAGTTCGTCGTTTGTTTTCAGTTCTTTGTTTGCTCATCTTTTATCAAAATCCCGCGTGATAATCTGTTTTGCATGAGCTTCTGGTTGGCGCCACAGTCCTCACAGAGGTCTGCCTCTCAGGAGTTCCCGGACCCAGACCCCAAACACCCCCTCTCTATGAAGAAGCGTAGGCTGATCGCCCCCATCTGCACAGGGGGCCACCACCTGCGCATTGAGATAGGGCGTTGGACAAAGGAAGCACGTGAGAGTAGAACATGCCGAAGCTGCCGCCAGGATGACATTGAGGACGAACAACATGCCTTACAGACCTGCCCCGCTTATGAGCAAATTCGAGAATGGTACCCGCAGTTGGAGATACGAATGCAGGCCCTCCATCTCTTGCTCAACACCAACGGCGGTGGGAACTCTAGGATCTTACATCCAGGAAGTGCTGGACGAACGACAACGGCTTGGTCCGAGTCACTCATAATGCTGTGATTTTGTATACCAGCATGACCATTATGGCCATGGTTTTTCCCATGTGGTTTTTTCATCCGAGCCGTAATGGGCATGCTGCTCCTCTTGTACATGTCCCATAGGCCAATTGGCCTCCGTGGACGATAAAAATGATATCTTATCTTATCTTACCGTTTGCTTTCTGTTCTCCATCCGCGAGGCGATTTCAAGGCGCCAATAGTCCGATTCCAGTGATTCAAGACATGGCCCCCACCAAGCAGACCGTGAAGAAGATGACTCGCTTCGAATTGGCGGGTGCTCAAGTCCTCGCCCGGCAGCAGAAGCTTGAGTGCTATGAAGCCAAGAACAAGGACACGATCAAGCTTGAGAATAATGCTTGACACCTGAGGAACCTCGAGCGTAAGGAGAAACAGCAGAGAAGGAGGAGAAGCAGAGGAAAAAGAGGAGAGGATGCAGAAGAAGAAGAGGAAAGAGGAGAAGCATGCGGAACAAAGAATGAAGACCCGGGAGGATACCAAAGAAAAACATAAGGTCACAGGCAGGGAGGAGCAACTCAAAGAACAGCGGGGCCCCAGGAAAACAAAATCCACCCCTATCAAGAAGAGATCAGTGGGGATAGCCTTCATAGAGCAGGAGCCTGACAAAGAACCTACTCCCCCTGAGTCTGACACCGACTCCGACCTCAAAAATGCCCTCGACTTATCCATAAGGAATTACATAGAGGAGGGATCTTTGAGAGTAGGCGGACACAGACAAAAATAACAAGACGAGAGAGACACGTCTGATGCAGATGCTGATATCGAGATGTCAGAAGAGGAGCCTGCAGCTACAGAGGAGGAAGGAGTTTTGCCCTACCCTGAGTGGAACCCTATTCTAGACAAAGGCAAGAAGCCAATCAAGACTGCCAAAGAATCCTATCTCTTGCGCCAAGACAGAGAGTACAAGAAACAGATACAGGAGTACAAGGCATACATAAAGATGTATGATGCATGCAAAAGATACTATGACACGCACAAGGTAAAGTATATCGAGGGTGGCAAGCCGCAAAGGAGCAGACAAGCTTGAAGCCCTTGCCAGAAAAGCTTTCTCCAGAGCTATAAAGGAGAGAAGGCACTTCCAAAAGAGCGTCGAGTTCTTAATACCCCAAGCACCTTTCGCCTTGCTGGTAAGGGAGATTATGAACCAGTATGTTGTAGGATTTCGAGTCACGGGCGACATGCTACTGACCATCCAAGAAGCAACTGCGATGAAGGTGGTCCAACATTTTGAAGACTCACTAGCATGTGCCTTTCACGCAAGGAGGTCACTCTAATGCTCAAGGACCTTCATGTGCCTAGCTTCATAAAAAGGAAGGACAAATAGGTACTATTAATGTACTTGATCAATTTTGTTAATATAAGTGTTGTTGCATTAAATTGTCTTCGAATATGTTTAGATCTAGGCATATTTAATTTTGCAAGAATCAGAAAAATCCAAGCCAAAATAGTGCCGAGGTCTGTTAACGTGCGCGAGAGCACTATTAGGACTATTCTAATGACCTCCTACCACACCTAATCCACCTCAACCTCACTTGACCTAGCCCTAGGCATCAGATGCAAAAAGTAAGGCCAGATCTGAGCTCTACTCGTCGAGTAGAGTAAGAATATGCCATCACATTAGCATTATAACCAAGTAGAGTCCAGGTCTTTTAGCATGTGCGAGAGCACCATTAGGATCATCCTAATGACCTCCTGGCGCACCTAACCCACCTCAAGTTTCAAAGTTCCATATATAGCTTCACCATCCCATCTCCAAATCACATGAAAATTGTTGCATTTGGATCATCAAACAGTCCCCTACATGCTTAGAACCTTAAATAGGATCAACAATGTCCGATAGCAACCCAAATGGACCAACTTGCCCTAACCCTGAAAATTGAAAATTAGGGTTTGTCCATAAATAGGAGCATAACCCTTCTCCTTTGCACTTCATCATTTGCTCCTATCTCTGAGGCGATTTCTCAAGTCCTTAAAGCGCTTCTAGGTCTGTTCGACATCCCGGGCTCCATCTTCAGCATGGCAACATGATCTTTCACTACTTGGTATAGCGCCTCACCCCATGTAGCTCAAACAGACGTCAACCAAGTTTACAGTGTCTTTCAGAAAGAGTTTGACCTGCCAGTTACCCTAGCAGCAAACCCATTCTGCCAGCACATCCTGTAGGAATTCCAGAAAAAAGTAGGGTCCCATTTGCAGGATGTCCCACCTTGCATAGGGTACTATATGGCCTAGCATCATCCTTGAACAAGCCTTGAGTCATATGCCTAGCATTAAGAGAAAGGTATCCAACAAGTCAAGCCATATGCCTACTTCCTACTCCAAGAGAAGAAGGTACTTTTCCTACAATACAACCCTTGCCTTGTATCTATATTACAAGGTCGAAACAGTGTTGGGTGAACCCTCAATCCAGGCTATGAATGTCAAACCCCTAGACACCAAAGCAGAAGAATGCCTCCTTCTATAGTATGGCCAGCCACATGAGTCAGATGAGGAAGAGGAAGAAGAAGACGACGAAAATGAGGAGGACATAGAGGACCTGATTGAAGAAGATGTTATGGTACAAGCACGGGGGAGTGGTCCACATCAAATAGGTTCGCAAAATCGTGGCAAATACTTTGTGAATATTCCAATGTTGGCATGGTGATATAAGGGCTAGGGATTACAGCATCTATATTGTTATGCTCATGATTGTTTTTTTTTTTTTTTTTTTTTTTTGAAGAACTTGTATCAATATATTAAATGAATAATTATGCTCATGATTGTTGTCAAAGGTGGCTCATGAATTATTGTTAAAGGTGGGCCCAGGGGTCGTGTCTATTTAAAGGCAAAAGGGTAACGAATACAAAAAAAGACGTGACATCTAGCAAAAAGGGTAAAAAGGTCAACGGTACAAAAAGGTTGCACGGAAAAGGAGGATGGACCACGTTTAAAGGGAACGTGACCACTTTAAAAAGCTCCCATTTGACTATTTATACGGATATCTTTATAGAAGAGCCTTTTTTTCTTAAAAAAAGGGAATGTATCTATATAAAGGGGAGTTTAGAAGGAAGTGACCATATATTTTAAGAGGGGGAGCCACTTTAGCAACAAGCGACCATGTGAATGAACCCATTTACAAGCCAATCTAATAACATGACGACGTAGATTTTCCTTTGATTGGAGACTGCAGCTTTGTAGTGGTGATCTAGAGATGTGTTTGCCATGTTTTCCAGTGCCCAGTGGACCCGGTTGGGTGGTTAATGGTGCTGCCATAACAATTGTTCTTGAATAAAGATTATGCGATGCAGTGTTCTATTCTTTCCTCGTGTATTCTAAGATTATATATCGTCTCAACAATCCCAAGTTCCCGTATTCGTATCAGAAGACCTGAAGGAAGACCAACATGAAGCAAAAATGGATATCCAAGGGTTCGACCAGGACCTGCAGACCCTCCGGATAGCATCACCCTTGGACCTCGGCATCACAAGCCTGGCCCCGATCATAGTAGAAGGTTAAGAGTATCTGATCCTCCTCAATATCAAGGATCTCCCAGAGTGTCGGGACGGAGGATACCGCATGGATGAACTGCTGCAACTTCTTCAGCAACATGACAACTTGGACGTTTTCATTGACAGGGAGGCCCAAGATTTCCTAGTGGAGATTCGAGAAGCACAAAATTACAGGGGCAGCACAATCTCTGACATAGAAGCCTACGACAGTCATGAGCATGATTGCAACGGAAGACCCCATGACCAATTAAGAGTTCGTGGCACTCCAGGAGGGAATGGGAATCATGGGAAAAAGCACAACTGTCCTACAACCCAACTCTTCTTCAGCAATGCCTTCATCAAGATACATGGGAAGGCCAGTCAGCCTGAGCAGCAGATGGTCATTGAAGGCCGATTATGACCACATGATGACTATACCAGTGGATGAGTACTCATCCAGGCATAGAGAATGGTATCCGCCATCTGGGGAGGCTCATCACTTGATGTGCTCAGAAACTTGGGATGCACGGTTGGCACGGCCCAAGTCAAGAAGTTCTTGGAAGACCACCCCGTATATAGGAATCAGTGAAATAATATCTATCTATTATATTTTGTACTATTGGATATATAATATAAATATGAATTATAATGAATTTTGTCTCTTGTAATTGCTATTGAAATTTCTAGAAAATAACCACATTTCTCTTACAAGCACAACAATTAACTCATGTCAAGTTTATAATGTGATTTGCAGCAAGACCCAACAGACGAATCCAAAAAGAAAGAATTCCTCCACGTGCCTGAGTACCTCGAAATCTATATGACGGAGGAGGATATGTCTCGATATGGTCAACCATCCAGGAGATCAAGACCCTTCTGGCCAAGAGGGCAATACCGCAAGACCAAAACATCTAATTGCCACAACCAACTTCTGCGAAGAAGGACAAGAGAAAGAGGAGAAGCAGATGCAGATCCTTTAGCACGGACACCTTCGAAAAGCTTTAGTCCAGACACCAGCTTGGAGGAAGAAGTGGAAAGTGAGCCAGAGCAGAATAACCGAGGCAGGAACGACAAAGCCTCGGATTATCAGAGGAAGGTGGACTCCTCCCTAGGTAACGTCTGGATATCCAGGAAATTGGAACAGTTCTCAGGGAAAAACATGTCAGGGATGCAAGAAGAAGTCTGGCTTGATGAAATGAGGGAGTACGACAATGCTTACTCCATGAAGGACAAGGATAAGAGAAGAGTGGCAACAACAAACCTCACATGATCGGCTTAAATTTGGTGGAAGGGCTATGTAAAAGCTCATGGTCTTAGCAGGGATGCTTGCAGATTTAAGAAGTTCTCCAAGGCATTCAAGTGACATTATGTGCCAAGGGAACACAAATGCCATATGAAGCAGGCATTCTACATGTTGCAACAGGGTAACAGATCGGTGCAGAAATACACCAAGGAATTCATACGGCTAAGGTTTTATGTGCCAAAGTTGAGTGAAAGGGACGCAGCGGAGGGCTATATGGAGGGCCTCAATGACATATCTGAAAGCTCATGAAGGACATAAATCCAGCACAGTGTCTGAAGTAGAGTCAAAAGCAATTAACTTACAGGGGACAGGGCCCCAAGAAAACTCCAACAGAACAATATGGTTTGATAAGGGAAAGAGCTCGGGAGCTTACAACCCTAGGTCTGCCAGTCCGGCTCCGGCCAGATCGGTCTAAATTCAGGTTATTGGAAGCAGGATAAAAAGCAGGTCACTTTTAAACACAAACTAGAAGCTGGAAATGCCAACTATTCCAAAACCATGAAGCAGTTTCTCCAAGCCATCCCCAAGGAGAAGAGGCAGGAGTGTATTGAAAAATAGTTGTGCTTCAAATGCTTCTAGCCAGGACAAAGAACACAGACGTGCTCGTTTGTAATGAATGCAACACTGGTCGAGCTAGGAAGATGGGAAACACCTCCTGAGGATGACGATGTAGAGCCGCGCGACTACATTCAGTGTGAGTGCCACATCTTTGCCGCCATAGATACAGAAACTGCTGAAAGCCAATATAATATAATATCCACAATTGGGGAGGTGAAATACAAGTCTCTCATATTTCTTATAGACCTTTGCCTCCCCACGGATGTTAGAGATGTTAAAATTGAAAACATGAAGTCAAGGCCAAGGCCTGTTGTGCTAGCAAGTGCTGCAATCAAACATACATATGGCAAAAGAGTTAATTTTGACATTCAATTGTCGAGAATTGACATCCAGATGGGAGCAGAAGTAATGAACATGGGGAAGTACGACTCATAATAGGCATGGAATACTTTACCTCCACAAAGGCATTGATTGATTGCGGGAATAGGAAGGTCACCTTGACGGCACCCAACAACAAGACAGTGGAGATTGCAGGTAAGGAAGTCACTCCAATAATGCAATGCATGATCAGTAGGAAATTGCTTAAGTGCATAAAGAAGGAACAGGTAGTCTACATCTTTAAGCTTCAAATCTTTAAACTTGAAGCCGTAGATGCTAAGCCAGAGGAAGAAAAAGATGATAACCCCTTAAGCAAACTTCCCAAGCAGGTGGCCAAGCTAATAATAGAATTCCATGATCTATTCCCTGATGAGATCAAGGAACTTCCCTCGTACAAAGTAGTAGAGTGTGAAATAGCATTCGAACCAGGTACAAAGCCGACAAGTAAGGCACCTTACAAAATGACAAACCATGAATTATTAGAGTTAAAGAAGCAGTTGTAAGAACTCTTGGACCTAGGGTAAGACCTAGTGTCTCTCCATTCGGTGCACATATTTTATTGTCAAGAAGAAGGACAGAAGCTTGAGGATGTGCATTGACTACCGCCAACTCAACAAGCATACCATCAAGAACAAGTATGCCTTACCTAGAGGAGATGATTTGATGGATCAGCTTCAAGGAGCAAAGGTCTTCTCCAAGATAGATCTCAGATCAGGTTATTACCAGATCAAAATTAAGGAGGAAGATATTCATAAGACAACCTTCAGGACAAAGGTATGGCCACTACGAGTTTAGAGTTATGCCTTTCAGACTATCTAACGCCCCGACGGCCTTTATGAGGCTCATGAATGACATCTTCAGAGAGTCTCTCGATCAGTTCATCATCATCTTCTTTGATCATATACTGATCTACAACAAAACTCTTGAAGAACACGTCATACACTTGAGGAAAGCTCTTGAGAAGCTGAGAAGACACCAGCTCTATGCAAAGTTGTCCAAGTACCATTTTGCCATGACCAGGGTTAAGTACCTTGGAAACGTCATTTCAGCCGAGGGCATCTCCACCGATCCCGCAAAGATCCAAGTAGTAGTGGAGTGGCCGACACCAAAGAATGTGCATGAGGTAAGAAGTTTTATGGGCTTGGCAGGTTATTACAGGGAATTTGTCAAGAACTTTGCCAAGATAGCCACCCCACTGACAAATCTCACACGAGGGAAAAAGATAAAAGATTGAGCAAAGCATTGACACAACAAGGTACAACAGAGTTTTGAGAAATTAAAAGAAGCCTTGACAACTGCCCCAATCTTAACCCTACCAGACCAAAAAAAAAGACAAGTTAGTAGCAACCGACGCAAGTAAGACCACCACAGGTACACTCTTGATGCAGGAGGAAAGGGTAGTGGCATATGACTCCTGGAAGATGAACGACGCTGAGACTCACTACCCAACTCAAGATCAAGAGCTTCTAGCAGTAAGTGCGAGCATTAAGGATATGGAGACATTATCTCTTGGGAAGAAATTCCAATTGGATACAGATCACTAGACGACCATACTAAAAGCTGCAACATCATATCTCAAGCTCAAAAATTGCCCTTACTCCTTATTATCAGGATATGTATATGTGCTTCCATAACTAGAGACACAACACAAACAGAAGACACAATACATGCATGCTATATAGTTTTTGGCAATTTTTCAATGTAGAACAAAATTTCGTCCTGATGTTGTAATGTATAACCTTCTTAATGGTTGTCAAAATCTAGAGAGATTAATGTAATATAATACAATGGATGACCCAATTCCTTGCCTCATCATGGCCTGGAAGATTCAAAATAACCTCGTGACCTCCAGACTTATAGAATGGTTTTGCTGCCTTGTACTGCTTTGACGCTTATATCTATGAGAGTGGAGCTGAAGCCTGGACATACATAAGCAAGAAGCTCTTCCATGTGGGAGAAAGTAAAATCAAGATGAGCATATTCAAACTCTTTGTATGATGTCCCACAGCCAATAGCCCTCATGGTCTCAAAATGCTTCATGACCCCTGACTTGGGAATAAGCTTGTTTGTTTTCCTGCCCACAAAATCAAAACAACTCCATAATGAGCTCCAATATCCCTTTCCAACTCCGAAGCAAATTAGAGCAATATCCATTTACAACTCCGTTTACATTTGCTTCTACTCTAAATTCTCAAATGGTAATGGATTGCATCTTTAACTCCAGTGGTAAGGATCTTTTTCGATATAAAAATTCTATTGGTCTGAACATGTTTCTAACTCTGATATCAGCTAGAGTTGGAAACATGTCCAGACCAAGTAGACCATCCATTACCCTAAACCCTAAAATTCGAATCTAACTAAGGTATACAGGCTACCTGGAAAAAAATGTGATCTGCTTGAACATTAATTTCATCTTTCCTTGAGAATTGATCTTTGCAATGCAAAAGATATATTCCAATGCCATAGTTAAACAACCTTAAGAAGAAAAAAAATTAAGATTTTCACGAACTAGAAACAGAGATGGAAGGGGAAGATGTGCATGATCTCAAAGACGGGATATGAACAAATCCGTGTAAGTTACAGTAGAAATTGGTAGATTCTTGGACGTTTTTGCAATAATGGGAGAACTGACTTATCTGATTCATGAACCTACGAAGCTATAGGATATCCCATTCTAAATGGTTGGCGTTGGAAGGTAGTCGTGCCAATCCGCATCGATGCAGCTTCCTCGCCAATCCGTCGATGATATGTAAACCCTAAAAGGAGCCAACCTGAAAATTAAGTAGTAACCAGGTAAATCCCTATTATTCTCCTTTAGTTTACCATCTTTTACCTTGCATTCTCCATGTGGAGAATGCCTGGAGAGAGGGAGAGAGAATCTTATTTTTTTTTTTTTTAGTAATCGTACTTCACTCACTTGTTGCCTTTTGTAGCCTTATGATACTTCAGCAAATTCATAATACCTTATTCACATCCAAAAGCATGTATCGAATGATATATAGCAGCTTATAAATAAAAAACCCCACTTGGACAAAGAAATTGATGTAGTCTCTGAAAAGCTCCAATGCAATCTCTGGCCTCCTCAACTCTACAAAGTTCCAAAAACCCTCTCTTGCAAATTCTCTCAAGTCTCCAAAAAGGCTTTTTTCAACCAAAATCCTTAGCTTGTATAAATTATATCATGCATGCTATTCCATGCCATGTGTCTTTACTTATATGCGCATATACATGTATAATGTACAATACTAGACCATCAAGTAGCCAGGTCCGTTACAATATTTCTGCACGGTCTACTGTGTTGTTTCAAGGGGAACCCTCTACTGTACTTTTTGTTTTAGCTATGGCCTTGTTTACAATAGTAGTCAAGGTCCTTTCATAGTTATTTGTTAAAGCAGTGCAGGATGGAATAGTGCAGGGTTCGACTATAGAGGATGATCCACAGGAAGCTATGTGCTATTTTTTCTCTTGCATCTGGAGTTATTATTGAATGGCCGAAGTGTTCAGCCTTACGAACGCCTAATGGTGTTGTGTTTCCTTGTCTTACTACTTTTCCTTGGAATGTGCTTCCTCATGAGAAGGCTACTAAACTTCTGGGTATTCTAGTGGACATTCATATTTCTACCTCAAATGCTTGGGATCTTTTCATCGAAGGTTTGCGAACGCATTTGTTTTGGTGGAATATTGCTCTCTCTTTGTCAGTGCGGATAAATGTTGCTAAACATGTCTTAAGTAATACCCACGTTTATATGGCCTCTGCCCTTTATGCTTCTCGGTCAAAATTTCAAGTGATAGTTACCATTGCTCATAACTTTATCTGGGGTGGAAACGAAGAGCATTAGGTCAAATTTGCTGGTGGCTTGGATATGATAGACTTCCATTTGTAAAGTAGGATTATGATCTCTAAGTTCATATGGAGGATCCTTGTGGACATGGTTGATTCACCTGGATTGTGATCGCTTGCACATGGTGTTCCTTTTGCGAAAGCTTGATTAAAACCGTTTCTTCCTTGGTGTCTCTTTTATCAGCTATGCCCATTTTCTAATGCCTTCCCTTTTTTGAAAGGCTTGTTAGAGTCCTGGGAGACAATAAGAACCTTCTTTCATATCAATCCTGCCATCTGCCATAAGTTGAATGCTCCTTATTGGTGGATACATGTGGAAAATAATCTCCCACTATGTGCCTCAATCCATCTATTGACTCAACAGCGTTGGAGGTTAGCAAGAATCTTGACAATTGCGGCATGGTATGATTTTGGCCAATTAGTGACCTGGGAGGTCTTTCAGACCAAATTTTTGTTGTCTCGCCTATTTGGCAAAAACTTGTTGGTACTATGCCATTTGTTGCTCCAAAGCCTTTTGAAATGTGCATGTGGATTTCCCACCAAAGTGTTCACGAGCCTACGTGAACCCTATGTATAAGCTGCTTGTCAATGGTGATATCTTCACTAACTAATCCTCCAGCTCCCCCCTCATAATTGGAGATGTACGTGGACTTGGGCTTGGGATAAACTGCTTCATCTTAAGGTGGTTGTACTTTGGTGGCAGATTCTTCATAAATGCCCTAATATTAATGCGTTTGTCAATAATTGCTCTATAGTAGGTGTCCATATCTATTGTAGCTTATTTGATGACATACGACAAATCAAATTAGCTAAAAAAATGTGACACCTCTAAACCACCCTTTTGCTCATCCTTCCCTATCGCTCATCCTTCCTTATCGCTCATCCTGAGCCATTGATGGCAAAGATATTCCCTAAAAGATTCCCTCTAGTGCAATGAGAACCGTCAGCCAAAAATAAGATGGGGTCAAACCCCATTTTCCACGTCACCCTATGCTTTCGAGCAATGGTCCCAAGTTAGTCAATGATTTCAACACATTGACTTAATAAACAAATGTGACAACCAATCAAATATTGAACTCAAAAACATATTACATCATACATTTATTGACAAGAGAATAAACATTGATTCCAACAAGTTACAATGAATACACATGCTGTTGCATCTTCTCAATTGCAAAGGCTTCCCGTTCAACAATTGAAATACACAGCTCCATTTATTTAAGAAGAGAGCAACAACACATGTGCTGCAAATCAATCAAAGCTGCTTCGGCTAAACATCTGTCCTCATGAAGTATCAGAGCAACAACGCATCAAATGAACCCAACTTTCTAAAGCATAAGGTTCTAGCCCAAAACAGTAAAACCTGACATCCAATTCGCAGCAAGGTCCGAAGCAAATATGGAGCAAACATGGTGTTCCCCATCATTATCATGAAGCCAAACCATAGCATCAAGAGTGAAGAAGTTCTAAGTGGCAATAGAATAGCCTAAATTTATAATTATAGGCACTGCTGCAACCCACACAGAGAGTATACAGTAACCACCATTCTGCTTTAACACATGGCATGCATCCAGGGCTTAGTAGCACAAGAATCTGTGTCACCACAAAACATAAAACTTGAACTACAGTCATAAACCAGAATCACTCTACAGTGACATGCTCAGGATAAAGGACCTAGATTTTCTTACCTGTTGGTGAATCCACCAGGGGCAAGTTGCTATAGCAGAGAGCATGCCTTAGCAAACTAGGATTAGCCATGCCTAATCCTAGTGCATACTGCCATGCCTAAGAAGAATCTAAGGAGCTGGAAGTATCGGTTGACCACCCGTTGAGCAAAACAATCCGTTGAACAATCCCTTGACCATCAGTTCAGCAAAGCAAGCCGCAGATACTTCGGCAAAGTAATTGAAGCCCCCCTGCTATGAAACGGTTGTGGCCATGGCTATGGCGGCAGAGGTCTGGCAGAAGCCCGATTAAGAGGTCTAGCTATGATGGCTGATCTAGAGGTCCGTCTATGGCAAATCTACGACTAAAGCCCATATCTAGGGCCAAATCTTCCTCAATCCACAGCAAGCTCTAGCCACAACCACGGCGAAATCCCTCCGCCATGCCCGCCCTGCCCTGCCTTGCACTGCACGCTGCCCTGCCCTGCGTTAACCTTAAATAGATACCTCATCTACAAAATTAGAAACTATTACAGGAAAAAGCCTCAAAACCCCTTTCGACCATTGCCAAAAATTGAATTCGGCTGTCCACCATCAGCATTATACCAAAAAATCTACGAATACCCCTCTTAAACCTTCCACTTTCTTATGTAACACGATACACTTTTTACATTTTGGAACCCTTATTAGTGATATTTAACAAACAATATTTTCCTCATCATCATAGAAAGTAATGCTAAGGAGGCTTAAATTACGCCATAATTCCTTTGAAATTATAGCACGTAATTGTGCTCCGGGTTTTGCGGAGCGGCGCCGCTTGCCCTGTTTAGCAAGGCCAAG
>JAANSK020245532.1:0-13829 GCA_011763485.2 Isoetes engelmannii
TTGCTCAATACCAACGCCGTGGGAACTCTAGGATCTTACATCCAGGAAGTGCTGGACGAACGACAACGGCTTTGTCCAGGTCACTCGTGATGCTGTGATTCTGTATGCCATCATGACCATTACGGCCACGGTTTTTTCCATGTGGTCATCCAGGCCGTAATGGGCATGCTGCTCCTCTTGTACAGGTCCCATAGGCCATTGGCCTTCGTGGACGATAAAAAAGTTATTATCTTATCTTATCTTATCTTTGAAATTCTTGACTTTTAGAAGAATGATGGAGAATAAAGCAACTAAATTAGACATACTAATTGTACAGCAGAGTGCCAATTCAAGCTCCAATCTTAGAAAATTAATCATGCCTATGCAAATGAGAGCACATGTGGCATATGCGTTTGCTGGTACTGTAAACCTTGTCATCTTCATCTTGCAGGTAGGCTCCAGTAATTGTGTATGTACCACTAATTGTGTCTGCATGCAGCAAAAAGAAGTGTTCAATCTAAGCATATATTTGTCATGCGCCAGTAATTGTGTATGTACCACTAATTGTGTCTGCATGCAGCAGAAGGTTCAATCTAAGGATATATTTGTCATGTTTTGCTCTACTGCCGAGGATGCTTGTGATTTGGTATATAATAGCGTCCATTGCATCTTAGTATTGTAATCGAACATACTTGTGATTTGGTATATTATAGCGTGTCAAGCATATGAATTGCTTCGAAGTCCATAGCTAAAATAAGCATAAAATATATGGTTGATTCAAAGTTCATAGCTAAAATAGGCATATGGTAGACCAACAAGGTTTATTGTTATTAAAAAGGGTTAACATACCAGATTATGGTGTGAAGGTATATTTAACAAAATACGTTATATTATAAAATTTAACGTAACCGATTATGGTGTGGTGTATCTAATGAAATCCGTTATATTAAAAATTTTAATATAACGGATTATGGTGTGCAGATATATTTAACGAAATCCGTTATATTAAACTTTTTAACATAACGGATCATGTGCAAAGGTAAGTTTAGCAGAAATGGTTATGTTACTAGTTAACATAACCAATGGTATGAACCAAATCTTAATTTTACCTTAATGAAAGATAACTAGTAAATAATTAATTTAAAACTTAACTTAATTTAACCCTATGGTGTGAACCCCCGCTTAGTGATGTAAAATGTGTTTTTGCTATTGCAAGGCGATTGAGAATAAGATTTCCTGCTAAGTTTGTGAAAGAAAGCATAATATTCTCGAAATTTTCTAACAAGAAAGTGGGAGGCTCAGCAAAGAAGGTAGAATTTTGCATAGATGGGTAGAGCCAAATATGTGAGAGCAGCAGGTACAAAGCATCTTAGAAACCATTGGCCAAATCCAAGAACAAGGACCCCACTTTACTTGACATTATTTTGAAAAGAATTTGCCACAGCATTGCATTTGCAAAGAAACAAGTAACAACAAATGATTCTACCCCAGCTCCAATGGTCCAACCCTTATACACAAGAAAACCATAATTTCCTAGGGAACAACAAATCCTTCCTAAAGCGTAGTAAAAACATTTTCAACTAGAAGCCAAGACCCTTCTTGCAAACCAGATTCTTTGTTCAGAAAACCTTTTGACAAAGCCAAAGAGCTTTTCTTGTAAGGCCTTGGCAGATGCTTCAAGAGCAACTTTCTCATTCAAAAGAGAGGAGTTTTCATTCTGTAGTTGAACCACATTACATAATTTTCTCTCGAGTTTAGTGCGCAATAAATCCCTTTCCAAACTTGTCTCCTCAAGCTTATGTTGAGTATCATTAAATGCATCTTCAAATTTCTTTAGTTTCACTTCTAAATCTTTGTTTTCTTCACAAACTTGGTCGGCATCAGGTATACAATTACTGCCATGCTGTTCCTCCGAATTCTTGATCACATTCTTCATACTCAATTCATGCAGCTGCTCTCTCAAATGTTTGATTTCCTCATTCTTATTCATCATGGCTGCAGCATGAGAGTCGTTTAGAACGTTCACATCCCTTTGAAGAGTCTCTCTCAAATGTTTGATTTCCTCATTCTTATTATTCATGGCTGCAGCATGAGAGTCCTTTAGAATGTTCACCTCCCTTTGAAGAGTCTCTGTCAATGCATGGACTTCTTTTGTTAGCTTTCCCACTTCCAGCTTTTCAAAGGCAAGAAGGCTTTCTCCATACTCGACCTGCAAGCAGAGGGAGTTATGTTGCTTTTTTTCCTTCTCCAAGGCAATCTGCACCATTTGCTCCGACGGTCCATGTCCATTATCACCACCACCCGCTACGATATCACTATGGGGAAATGATTTTATAGACTCTACAGTCTCTATTGCAGCAACCAATTCTGTATGAGCCTGCTTAATTTGGCCTTCGAAGTTCCCTGAAGCATGTTCTTGTACTTGCTCGAGCAGCACTTTTGCCTTATGTATTCTTTCATCAATCACACGATAAGATGATTCCCTCAAATGTAACTTCACAAATGTTTCCTTCAATCCAGCCAAGAAAATCCTTTTCCTTTCCAAAAAAGACTTTTCCTTGTCAGTTGTCTGTGCAATCTTCTTATCTCTATCATTAGAATCTCTAGTACCCGTATCTGTCTGCAAACAAAGGTCTTCATTTTTCATCAACTTCTTGTCATGATCTAGCTTTAAACTGGCATTTGCCCCATCTATCATCTGTTCTCTATCTGGTAATTCAGCAGAAAACTCTACTATTTGCTTAGCATCACCGTAACTAGACATGACCTCACCTATTTCATAATTATCAAAAGGACGTTCCATTATACCAACATGAACCTCACTAGCAGACATTGGAATATTGGCATTTTGAGCTTTAGATTCAACCAATACGTGGCCATCTGGCTCTTCACTAGGCCTTTCTTCTGAAAAAACTTGTGGATTGTGCGCCCACTTGAGAAACTTCTCTTTAAGCAGTGGCAATCTATTGTACAAGTCAACAAAACATGACAACCTGGAATCTGATGTAAACTCAGAATGGACCTTCTTTAAAATTTCCCACTGTTCACTTGTCTCTTGACGTGCAGATTCACACCAATTCTGTACCCTTTCTAAAAGAATATTTGTGTTTTCTGCCTCAGCTTTCAGAGAATTGATTTTCACTTCAGACTCTACTACCTTTAGAACAATAGATTGTAAATTTTTCATAACTCCTTGTTTCAATACTTCCATATTCTTTTTCTTCTCATCAAAGATAAGTCGTAATTGTCCATAAGAATTGTTAAGCATTTTTAGGAGAACATTTTTCTGCGATAACTGATCCCCTACTAAAAGCAAACTCTTTCTTATTTGCTTAAATTCTTCTACATCTCTCGAGAATTTAGTATTATGGGAGCCCAACGACCTTTGTACCCTCAGCTCATGAATTATATCTTCTATTACTTTTCGGTCCTTTTCATAATCAGCACTTCTTTCTCTAAATTCCATTTCTGTCGTTGTTAATGCATCCCATGACCTTTGGAGCTCCACCTGGAGTCCCACAATTTTCTCAGTCACACATGAAATCTCTCCCTCTGCCACCAAAAACTTGTTTTCAATTTCCTCTAGAAATGAATCCATGCCTAGCAAGTTTAAATGATGAATAAGCTCGTTGTTCTCGACCCTTATCTCATGTTTACTGCATGATGCACTATTGCCAGCAGCTCTGTGGTGTTTTAAATGTTCTTGAAATTCTTTTTCAAGATCAGACTTCAACCTTGGTATCTCACTTTTATTTACAATGCCCTTCTTCCTTGTATTCCTGAAATGTTCAAGTGCACCTTGAAGTTCCTTTTCTATACACAAAACATTGTCCTGAGTATCTTGCATTTTCCTCTTAAACATCTCAAAGAACCTTTGAAGATCCATCAAATCCATCTGCAGATTCTGATTTCGCAGATGTTTAAGTGAATTCCATTATGTGCTACGCATGCTTCATATTGTTGAAGAGCTATAAATCGTAGAAAAAATGTATGTCAAAACCAAAAATCTATTAAACCATCTACAAGTTGAAGGAATATAGCAATCTATAGTTCCGTATGACTTTACTTGAATCTAATTGCCAACATTGCATCCATAAGTTACCCAATTGTAGTAAATATTGCAAGACTTTAAAGATAGATATACGAATGATTTAGTTTCACAACTACAAGTTCCCAGCTGCCGTATCCATCCTTATGGGATTGACAGATTGAATGCAGCAAAATTGGAAACATTGCAGTCTCCCAAATGGTGCAGGACTTATGCCTCCCAGAAGTGGTAGAAAAAGCTCAATATGTGATTGTATTGTCCATATACGTTATGATAAATACAACTCCAATATGAGTTGTCTAAAAAGCCTGCAAGACATATTTTGGTTGCTACTAGCATAAAAACTTCATATTCCGGCCTAAAATTGTCTTTCTAAAGCTTACAAACATCCATGGCATTTTTCAAAGGAACAAACTTGACTGTACGGAGCGACCAATATTTGAATCATGCATTGCTTCCAAACCAAGAAACTTTATAATCAGGAAAGATATAATGTGCAACAAATACCAGGGCACAGATTACACTCCAATTAACGACCAGGAAATACAGTTGCAGACAAAAGAGAAGAACATGCAATGGACTCAAAGCTAGGAAAAACAGGGCAGAAAAGGGGATGTCCCATACAAACAAGGTGTGGATCAAGATGCTAATTTGTTGCTATAAAAGGTGAACTACTTTTCTAAATCCAGAGTCCAGTGCCAACAAAGGGTTTAATATCAAACTATTAAATGCATTCAATAAAGTAAATAATACTTGCCTGCAGCTTGAAGGAGCAATAGTTTGCTCTGCTCTAAATCACACTATGTAAAAGGCAGCGTTTGAAGTCTGAATCTTATATCAACTTCCAAATTTGTGCTCCATGACGGATAGAACTTATCAGTCCACCTTTTAACAGTCTTATCATAACTTCTCTGTAATAAGGAAAGCCATGTATTTGTAAGACGAGTTGCTTTTATAAGTTGAATGACTAATCAGGAAAATGAACTCTATCAATCATGCTCTTTATGTAAAGCCAGCCACATCTGTCTAAAATGGAGCGTCAAATTACGGGTAAAAAACTCCAGGGGCATATACTAGGATGGAAAACTAGAAATTTTCAATAGACAAATAAGATTTTCGATTTCACACCTTCATGTTGCTTTCTTGGCCTTTTCTGGTTAGAAATGGCTATTGGCTTCACCTGGACGCAGGATTGTAGTTTCCGTCTGCAGTTGTCAAATAAGCCAGACTCTGTCAAGAAGTAGGATGAGGTCCTTCAAATGTAACAAACTTGTGTTTCTCGTGATGAAACGAGTCCATTGATTAAGATGTCTAATAGATATCATGTCTGCAGCATGCACATGTTGAGATGACCATAAATACGAAATCTTACATTAGGCATATGACAATATAACACGAAGGGATTGTTTAAGTGGGGGGACTGGCGTGTTGTAATGCGTAACTAATCACTAAAGGTCTATATCAAAACACCAGGAGGCACACAGATACTAGCCAATGCAAATGACAACCATCAAGAAGGATGTTCTCCAACAATACCAGTACCAGAAGACCCACATAAAACACAAGTTGGTACATGGCGCAGGCGAGATTCTAAAATACCACAAACACCCATTTGAAAAAACAATCCTATGGATTGCATTCCAACAAAAGGAACAAGCACTAAAGAAGCAGTAACTTCGAACACCAGAGATAGACCCCAGTACAACACCCATTGAGGGAGTAAAAAGGTATGCCCACAAAAATTTACCAGTGACCAATAACATGTACAGCTAGCTGAAGCTAGAAATGAGATCATTTCTGCGATGTTGTAAAAAATAATGGAGATGTGTTTGTACCTCTTAAAACGTCTATAATAGGAATTGACTTCAATTTTATATTCATGGATCCCTGCTTGGGTCTTATGGCTCTCAGCTTTGCTGCCAAAGGATCAAGAGATTTTGGTTACCAAATATCCATCCTTAGTATGCAGATTCTAATGTAATGAAGTTTTCCTTGAAAATTTTCTGAAATTGTGCAGGAGTTTTGGATTTTCTGCAATGAAGTTCACCTCGATGTTGGAGAATTTCATCAAGTTCTATAGAAGGCTTTATTTGTTGGTTGCCTTTTGTCTGATATTTACAGTGAGTATGAGCTTGTGGGGTTTATCAATGGCCCCTTTATAGCACATTTTAATTAGTGTTTGAAACATGTTAGAAAGGCCCTTTAGAGCAAGATAATGGCCATAAATTCAACAAGCTCGAAGCCTGTACTGACCAAAATATGCTTTAGCTTATACTGACCAAAATTTGTTCCATGGACTTTGGGTTTTAAGTAGTAGAATTCACCAATATGGGAGACTGGAACATACCCAGCAATGATTCTCTTCTCTTCTGTCCTTCTCATTTAATCTACAACGGCACAACAACAAACCTAACATATGTCTCATCCTGCATCGAATTCATATATGTTTGGCATTCAAGTATAGCCAGCAAGGATTTGCTTTTATATAGTCTTAATCCATTCCAACCAGTAGCTTGCGCGGGAATGCAAAAGCCATGCTAGAAATCAGCACAAAATAAAGAAAACAAAACAATTGCTAGGAAGACTTACCTAGATGCATAGTACATGGTGATACTATCGAGGAGGATAACAGCCACGTTTTCTCTATGTTGGCCCATTTATGCTAAGGGTTTGCAAACTATATGCCTGGTACTATTTGTAGGCCTTTTTATGTTCTCGTATAAAAAAGAAACTTGGTCTTGCACGTTATGTCTTATGTGCATACTTCTAATCTGCTGTAAGACTCTAACAGGAGATGCACTCAAGGAACCACACCTCATATAGTAGCCATAGTATGCTCCAAATTGTAAGGCACAAAGCTTTGATTGAAAGTGGCTACATCTTGTATACTGATATTGATTTCGCAAGTTAAAAATTGGACACAGGAGATCCACAACAAGCTACGTCTTGTTACTTGACAACAGTGTAATAACGTGGTATCCAAAAAGCACTAAGGCACTATGCACAGGAATACAAGAGATGTTATGCCTAGTTCATCTCTTTTAAGATCTTCCCAAATCAACAGTCTTATATGTGGATATTCAGGTGCTATAAATCTGACCAAAGTCCAAAAACACCATCCAGCAACAGAGCACCTAGACGCTCAAGTCTGCTTTGTCTGTGAACAACTCAAATTATCAGTTCTTGAACCTCGAATACTATTATCAGGAGATCCACCATAAGCTATGTCTTCTTACTTGACAACCTGCAGCAGATGGAATGACTCTAGCATGGGCAAACTTCAAAGCCATGAAAAGATTATTTGGTGTTCATCTTTTGAAGCTCAAGATATTAGAGTTGCACGTTGAAGCACATTATATACTATCAAGAATCAGAAGTCCATTTTTTTTTGTAAGACTTCTAAGCAGAAATGCGACAACAGAAAGGGTATGTACCAAACGCCATTTCCTCTGAAGTTTGCACAACTTCTTGCCAGAGAGATTGGATGTGAAGATTCATTTTCCCTTTCATGCAGCAGCATTCAGGCACGCCACATGTGTACGCTCCAAGCCTCTCCAAACACCTGCAATTTCACACAGCAGCATTCAGGCAATCCCATCCGTCCAGCCCAGGGAATGCTAAGAATATACCCAATTAAATACCAAAGAAAGGATTGGCCCCCTCCAGGCAACCCAAAACATTGCATTTAACTGATTGGTTATGCAATATAAACAGTAAACACTTAAAGGATGGAACATGGTAGAGAGACAGTAATCATTTAAATTATCAATCATGCAAAAGAGGTACACATGCACCCTGCTTTGAGAAATAAGCAAATGCTGATGCTCAAATTCCTAAAGAACCTGAATTCACATTATATAAGAGTATAATGTAAAAACGGAAAAGGAAAACGGAAAGAAACAATCTTTCAAATCGTTTACAAGAATGGATAATAATAGAGACACAGTTGGGAGGAGTTTGTCCAATATAAGTTGATAGAATTCAAGTTGTCAAATTTATATAGCTTGTTATTCCTTGCATTCTAGGGCTAATATATCATCTCCTAAATTTCCATGTCCAATGCAAAGAGTACATGTAACTATATTACCTTAACCATTTTTTAATCCCATCGAGGCCATCTTCAACCGATTTCCAATCCCAGCAATGAAGTAAGATATCATCTTTCAAATTTTCATGTGCAACAAGTCTACCCAAAGAACAAAATGCAAAGAACAAAAAGGGAGTGCCAATTCTTATCGGCCAAGGCCTTCACATGGATGGACAATGTATTGTATAACTCCAGGTTTTAGGGCATCAAGTGCTTATATTTTGAGTACTAAATCACAAAACAGCTGTAAGCGACTGGATGTAATGTTAGTGTCTTTCTGGTACAGCTAGAGGATGATAGAAAAATTTTGAGCAGAATTGATAGTCTCCTGGAAACTCATGCGCTTTTATTGTCTTGTCCAGCAAGATTTATCTGAGCCATGTCCAGCAAGATTTATCTGAGCCATAGTTCAAACTTTACAAGCTAATTCTTTTGTATCGTTTTTTGTCCATAGGCACCATTTACATTAATGTTATGTCTTTCAGCAAGGAATCACGTGGTCTTTGTACATATGGGTGCACATTTTATGCCATATTACAACTGGGTATAGATAATTGGTCTGTCCTGTACATACCTTATGCTGTTAATGGAAAATAGCATGGACAGTGTAATCAGTGGATTGCCGTATACTCACAGACAGCGCTCAATCTACAGCTCAAGAACAACGGTTAATCCCTTTCTTTTTCACAATCCAGTTCCATCTTGCTCAAATCTCTATGCCAGCAGCGGGTTTTAGGGGCAGACACAGCGAAGATTATGTGTGGGTTTCCAATCCAATTTCAAACTTTTGCCACTTGGTTCCGATATTCTCATTTTAGCAGGGGATTTGTGCAGTTTCCTCTTTAAATATTGCCATGAAGTCTTTCTTAAGAGCTCTCTGCTTCTCTGGCCTTTTGCAAAAACATAACCTCCAAAAGGGAAGAGGAGCTCCTCATGAACTCTAGATTTCTTTATCAGTCCAACAATACTAGTTCCATTCGTTTCGCATAAAGTCTCCTACAATAACATATTAACCTGAAGTTTGATTTGAGATAAATAAATCAGAAGCTCTTCTTAATGAGAGCATCTCTTCCTATCATGATATGCAGGTCATGGCAGTAGCAGGTGTAAGGTACTATCATTCAATTTTACAATTAAGATAAACAATGAATAAAAAACATGTTACTACAATAACCCTGTAGAGGATTGGGTCTTTAAATAGGCAAATGAAAACAAATAAGAAAAAGCCTTACCTTAAAGAAGGTATTGACTATTGCAGTAATGAGAATTTTCAAGACCTAATTTGTACCATTTTTCACCTCCATAAGCTTGAGATTATTGCGTACAAGCATTTTATCTTAGCGGCTCATAGCTTGTCTTTGAGCAGTGAATGGGGCATAATGAGTATAACAAAGGTATATTGTCAAGTCAGTAGCTCCACATTAGTATGATGGCGTGATTAATCTATCACTTGTGCTGCATGGAACAGTGCCAAGGATATGAAAGAATGGATCATCTTTAATTATGAAATCTTCCAGTACAGTATTTCTTCTACGATATTGGGCACAAAGCAGGCATATAACAAGGTATTACAACTTTTAATAAATGGAAGATGTCCAAATATAGTCTATAGAAAGTAGATAGCTTATAATCCGTATGGAACTTCAGCCAACACCAACACCAGTTTTCAGCCAATTATCCAATCTAGTTTGCAACGCTAGTTTCCTTGGATACTAATCCTTTCGCTTAAGGCCACCTTCTGGAATATCATATTGTCTTGAAATTTGATTGGAATAAACAGATTAGATGCTTTTCTTCCTGAGAGCAGCACTTTCCGTTATGATAACAAGCAGGCCCCGGGGTAGCCTTAAGTAGGTGTTCAGTATTCTGATTCCAAATTTACAGCTGAGATAAACAATGAAATCCAAAACATGTTACTATGTTATTACCGGCCATTTGGTTCTATTGCTGCAAATAATGTTTTCTCGTGCTAATCTCCAGAATAACAATAGATTTTAGAAAAGAAAACAGAGATGCTCTTCAATCGGCTAATGCATAGCCTTGGTAAAAAAAAATAGAAATAATGGATGCATCAAAGACACGATAGAAAACAAAGTGTAAAAACCTAACCTCAAAAGCATTATCCTCGCCGGTTTTGGAATTCGAAGCAACACAAGGCGGAGGATGATCACGAAAATCCTCCTAGAATCGGGACGTTTGGAAACGAAAGATTAGTATCCCATCTCTCGGCCTAGTATATTCCACGTCTAGTCGAGTACATTATCTTTATCTGGAGGTATTCGACAATTAAATACGTATATATTATCGTTATCTGGAGGTATTCGACTATTAAATATACGTATATAATATTATCTTTATCTGGAGGTATTCGACAATTATTAAATACATAAATTTTTAATATCTCGATTCAGGCGCCGGAACAATCGCTTCAGGTTTTTATTTTTATTTTTTTTTCCGTCAAATTTTTTTTTCCTTCAACCTTCAATTGTATGTCATTATTTTCCAGTTCTTGAGATACCTTTGTATGTACCTTGTCTAGATGCAGGTTATATGATCAGATAAACAAGGGATTATGATAAAATAGAGGATTGTGATAGACAACGATGCCGTTAGACCTAAATTGACGCTCATATTGTTCTTGGTTCCTGTGCGTGATTTTAGCATTAGTTTCATTCATAGCAAAGGAAGCAGCCTCTGAGGTTGTTACAGATCCAAGTATTAATCAGAACATGTAACGATAGTTGATACAGATCCAAGTATCAAGGATGATAGATCATGATCCAAGTATCAAGGATGATAACTCAAAACATGTTACAATAGTTGCTACAGTGGATAGCAACTATCTTTACATGTTCTGACTTATCATCCTTGTTAAATGTTCTGACTTATCATCCTTGATACTTGGATCTGTAGCAACCTTAGAGGCTGCACTCTTTGCTTCCTCTGCCATGAATGAACTGATGCTACTTAAAATCATACACAAAAACAATGTGAGCGTCATTAAGTGAATCGCCCCGCCCAATGATCAATGACGACAATGGTGGAAAGACTGCTTAGAGCTGTTTCATTACATTGATGAGACGATCATCATGCATTTTACTATTGTATGTTTCTTAAATCTTATCAACCTTGTTAATTTGGGATTTTCCGGTATGGTGGAAAATGTTTTTTGTTTTTTGAATTTCTTTGCTTAGTGATATCTTACTTATTAATTTGGGATTTTCTAGTTGGCCAGAAAAATTTTGAAAATTTTTGTTAAGCTGTTTTCCAAAGGTTTTATGCGTTTTCAGCCCCCGGATAAACTTGCCGATGTCAAAATCGAAAAAAAATTCCATGTGTTTTTTAGGTCTGTTTCTGGTGTGCATGTCCGGCATTACAGGTACCTCAAAAACGTCTTTGGGTGCGCCCATCTTCAAGGAGAGTTCCGTTGTTTTATCACAAGCCGAACTAAAGACTATGGTCCAGAATTGAGCAGGTAAGACCGCTGCTTTGGAGCCCCCTTTTATTTTGAGTTTTGTAGCAGGGTTGGGGTTTCGTCTCCTGGGCTTCTAAGAGGCCTGCAACCCAGATTACATAGGCCAGTGACTTTGTTGTAGCTGAGCCATTTATTATTACTTTCTAAGGTCCCCTAACCTACAGTTTCGATGTCCAGAATTTTTGAGCACAGAATTTGAATACATAGCAAGCAGTATTGAACTCTTTGTTTTTGTTTATAGGATAAGAACTAGATCAGAGCTGAGCCATTTGTTATTTGTTCCTAAAGTTCCCTAACCTATAGTTTTGATGTCCAGGAAGGCTTGCTTCTGTAGAAGCAAATAAGAGTTGCAATCCTGGTTCTTTGCCCATCAATTCTATTGTGTTTAACTAAGAGTTGCAATCCTGGTTCTTTGCCCATCAATTCTATTGTGTTTAACTAAGAGTTGCAATCCTGGTTCTTTGCCCATCAATTCTATTGTGTTTTGCTCTGCTGCTATGAGCAGGACTGAATTTTGTTATGAACTTACATATAATGCCATTCTATCACAATCCATTTTTACCACACAAGAGTTTGATATTTCTTTCCAGCTTCTAAGTTCTATCTAGGGCATTGAATGTGGCAATTCCATTGCACATACGTTCTTGATCAAGCTGCATAGAAGAATGTATATGTTATGCACTAGAGTTTAACTTGAAAAGTCTTGGAACTGGCACAAAAGAACACGAGTCAAGTATATACTAGGAGTTTGGATTTTGTGCTGCCATGGTGCTGGCTGTGGTGGCTGGCATGGTGCTCCTGTGCTCAAATGGCATGCAACAATCAGAAGTGAGTTACCAAGCATGCTGCTGTTTGTGCTCAAACAAATAGCATGCAACAGTCAGCATGAACAGACTAATGAATAAATTATCTTATATTTTGAAATGCAGCCCTCCATAAAAGTCATTATTTGATAACTAGCAGGGCAACCATCATCAATTTGTTGGGCTGTTGCATTTATTGCATTTGAAAATTTGACAATCAATGAATTAGTGAAAGTGGATCATTGAATGTTGGGTCATTGACTGTCTAGGGTCTATTTGATCTTACAGCATGATGTAGTAAGTATATCTTTTAATTTCGATTTGTTGTTTGAACATCTATTTTCCCTGTAATTTTTGAATTCCAGCCATTTATTTTCCTGTCTTTATGCATTTTTGTTGAACCGGTTTCAGGGTTCAAATACAGTAGCTGCCACATCTGTACATTCTAGCAGCTAGCATATTCATTCATTTCCATTGCATTTGTTGAGACATCTTAGTTGAGACATTGTTCAGTCCGCATTTTGCCCACGAAAATGTGGATTTTAGACAACACCTAGCAGCCAACTTTGTATAGATGAATCCAAGTAGTTTAGGCTATTAAACACCTCAGTCAACCTAAATTCATTGTAATCATCGAATTTTAGGTAAATTTTAGGTCAAACAAGGACCATTTAATTCAAAGTACAGGTGCATTGTAGTCGCCAAATTTCAAGTTGAACAAAAATCAGTTGCAACCTTCCTTTTAGTTACATATAATTATTGGTCCTATATTTTGGATGGTTGCATGCTAATAAGATAATTCTACAATGACTCGAGTCCTTTGGATTGTTCATGTATCGTGCCATGATGTATTCGACAGCATCATACAAGAATACCTCCAAAGTTTAACATTTAGAATTGACAAGGCAAAGGATGGATCACCTTTGTTGGAATATTTAGCTTGCATAATTCTCTTTCCTTGAAATATATAGCATCAATGTTTTATTCGTGGTTGTTCAATGTAGGACTGCATGGGTACTTAATTTTGGTCTTTAAGGAACCAATTCGAATCAATGAGCATGTCATAACCCTTCTCCCATTGCTCTCTCTCGAATTAATCCAAGTAATATACATACACAACGCTTCAAAGTTTTTTTTTTTTTTTTTTTTTTTTGTTTTTTTTTTTTTTGAAGAACGAGAGGCACTAACTGGAAAACTAGTACAATGGGAAGTCAAGGTAGTGGAGGTAGCCCCAAACCTCATCCCTGACATCTGGATGCAATTTCGAAACCAGAAACTGGTGATGAAGACGAGATTTTAATCTCTTGGTAGAGGCTAGCAACAGGATTATGCAAACCTCTAAAGGCGACATGACACCTGTGTTTCCAAACCGCCCAACAGACTAGAGCCCTGCAAATGTTGAATGCCCATTTCTTGAAGCGGGGCCATCTAGCAGGA
>JAANSK020245543.1:0-13828 GCA_011763485.2 Isoetes engelmannii
TTAGGGAATCTTCAAAAGATGCTTTTTATTAGTGCAATTGCAGGTCATTAGTGCGTTTGATCCGTCACCTTGTTAAGCCAGCTTAGTGGTTCTCCCGACGGAATGTACAGGCACACAGGTGCATGCACGTACGAACAGAGAAGGACCATGATCAATTGAGGCAATATCTTGAGGCTTGCTTCCTTATCAAACTCTGGGATGCAGATGCACTGGCACACATCAAGTTGGCACACTATCGGCAGCAGGTCAATCCCATGCTCACCTGAGGCACACAACACTATTTGCGTACTCATTTGCCTATGAAGCGGCGCAGACTTATAGCTTTCATCCGCACGGGTGCACATCGCCTCCTGATTGAGACAGGCCGATGGATCCGGGAGGGACGCAAGGACAGGATCTGTGAGTGTTGCCAACAGGGAGCCATTGAAGATGATGCCATGCACTTCAGACCTGTCCAGCATTCGATCATATCCGAGCACGGTATGTTCAGTTAGTTGTGCCTGGCCACCGATTGCATGAGCTATTGAACACGACCTTTGTGGGCTTGTTGGGCTCGTATCTTCAAGAGGTGATGGATAGACGGACTGAGCTATGTCTGCCGGTGCGGTATTGAATGACACTATATTATTGTACAATATGCATACTTATTACTGCCAAGGTTTTTCCCTTGAAAACCCTTCAAGGCGGGGGTTTTTTAATTCTGACAGTAATCGGTTTGCTGCTCTCTTTGTTTAGGCCCTGTAGGTCAGTTGGTCTCCATGGACGATAAAAAATCTAATCTATTCTTGGGCTTGGCCTGCAGCGGTACTAGCATCTTATATCATGGGGGTTCTTGACTAACGGGCCATTTATGTTCTTAGGGATCTCAAAACCATTGTAAACACGTCCAATTCTTCAATAGACGCATGCAACCTATCCTATCCAAATACAATAGCAGATACAAAACATAGCACACAAGTTGTGAGGCATCGATTCTCCAAACTGTATTCTCCAATTTCTAAACTGTCAGATGTATGTAAATGGCCTTTCTAGATCCACTTCAACCTATTTAATGCCATCTTCACCACACGAAGTACAAGTATTTGAAATCTGCAAAAGATACATATTATTTTGCTTTAGCAAAATAAGGTGCCTCATTCATTTTTTTTGTTTTGAAGGACGTCGGATATATATTCACCAAAAAATAAAATAACCAGTACACAAGGCCGAGGTGCAGGTTTAAAACCCAGCGGGGAATAAGAACCCTCTGAGAAAAACTACCTGGAAGCCTCAGTCTCCTAAAGGATCATAATCTGTAAAGAGGGATTAATCACCTCTCTTGTACAATGTTGTCCACAACTTGTGGATCAACAACAAACACCTGATTATCATACCAACCGATGCTTCGAGGATGAGACTTTTTGTTTCTGCAAGTAGGATCATAAGGGGCGGCAGCTTTTCATAAAGCTTTCCTACTTGCAGATTAAAAAAGTGAACATATTTTCATAAGCTTTTCATATTGCTCGATTTCATCTGTAACGAAGCACTAGTGATGATCTTCAGACTTATCCAATCCTTGAATAATGGCTCTCTAATACAGGCCGCCAAAAAAGCTCTGGCCCGTTTCTGTGACGTCCCCTGCTCATATACGATGCTCATCAAAATTTATCTTAAAACAAAGATCTATGTGTTGTCTTCTCCCTTGTGGCTTATAATGTACAATTATCATGCCACAATTGTCCGGTGTGCGACCTCCTGCCTTCTCCTCGCATTGGCCTGTAGGTCGCACTTGTTAGCATTTATTTAATGTTATAAAGTTGGTTTATAGGGAACCAGCGTGAGGATCCCGGAGGAGGGGATCCACGTACCCATGTGCTTGGGATCCCGAAGGAGGGGATCACCTCGGCGGATAACGTCTGCCATTAACAGCCATGGTGCGAGGATCCCGGAGGAGGGGATCCACGTCACTGGCCCTGTGCATCCCCGAGGAGGGGATCACCTCGGCGGATAATGCCCGCCGTTAACAGCCCTGACATGAGGATCTCGGAGGAGGGGATCCATGTCACCGACACTGGGGATCCCGGAAGAGGGGATCTACCTGGCTGATACCGAGGCAAGATATTGGCCAGCTCATAGGGATCCCGGAGGATGGGGTCAATCCTGGGATCCCGGAGATCAGGATCTCCCGTTCGCTATCGACCGCGATCGGAGAGGGCTTTGGACGGCCAGGATTACCTATGCACCAGCGTGGCCAGCCCCTTGAATTACGACTCTCTAATATAGGCCACCAAAAAAGCTCTGGGTCACTTCTTTGACGCCCCCTGCTCGTATACGATGCTCCCATCGTATAAGAACCGGAGATTACCTCCCATCGGCCATGCTGCCAATGAAAGGCTGTCCACATGATGTTGGATTTTTTATGGTGAGCAAGAATCCTACGTGGGAGGAATGGACTGTCATTCATCCCATTTCCCTTGGGACCAACCTAGCATGCAGAAGCATACAACATAACTATATAACAATAACATATATACATATCCACCTCAAAGGGTGAGAATCAACATAACATCATAACATGATAATAAAACAACATAAATGACAATAGAAAATCCTATCTAAGGCTCAGGCTCAAGGTACGACTGATGGCTTGGGGTCTCCAAAGGTCAATGCAAACAAAATTCATGGCAAATGCATTTGGTTGGCATGGAACATGGTCGTTGATTAGTCCACTCCATCTGCCCTTCATGTGCATACTTTGCAGATATGCTGATAAGTCTTGGAGCTGGACCGTAGCCTGCCGGGGGCATAGCCAAAGGGGCTATTCCTAGGTTGCATCTCCCCAGTCCCGATGAGGCAGGAGGAGATCACTCTCCTCCAAAGGATCCATGCCAATGACAGGCGAGCTAGAGAATCATTGCTTGTACACGTCTTTAACCCCATTGAAGGTGGCCTCACCACCCAGTGGTGTCGAGCCCATACCTTAGCCTCACGCACTGCTAGGGTATTAGGCCTAGCCCACAGCATTCCCGGTAGGCCTTACACACTAGAGGGATCAACTACCATTGGACAAGTCCTCCTTGTCAGCCGGTGTCTCCATGCCATCCACATCGCAGGTGGGCTCTTATGCACATGCCACATTAATTGAGAATTAATGAGGCTAAACCATAATCATCACTAAACAAGGTCTGGGTCTCTACCCCCCCCCCCCCATTCCAATACACAAGAGTGCGAACAGATCATCCATCATATAATACGATGAATAAATAGCAGATATAACATGAATCTATCCTAAACATACAGGGTTAGGGTTCATTAGTCAATTCTTGGCATCAGTGTTGGAGGTGACTGCTGGGCATGATTTCCAAGGTGCTGACGCTGATCACGATGCTCCAAAAAGGGGGCACTTTAGGGTTATGCCCTTTTTTATAGAGGGGTACCTTTTAGGGCCCACCCTTTTAGGGTGGACAATGAAAGGTCAGGTCATGGGGTTGCGCCATGTGGCAGCTAGCATATATATTCACATGTTATAACATGTGCAATATATTGAGGTCTAGGGGTTGCGCCCCTATGGGGTATCCTATGCCAACTGGTGTACACGTCATAACGTACGACATGTACTAGTGACATGGTAGTATAATATATGTATTTATATCATACATTATCTTGGAACGTCACAGTTTCCATCTTCGAACTTCAACTTCAGTTACGACTTCTCCTATATGTACATCTTCTTCTGTCTCTCCTTCAGTGAGTTCTCCCCCGATCTTAGTATCTCCTCTTATACACTCTCCATCTAAGGTCTCTTTAGTGCCAATGTCATCTGATGAGATATCACGTGCTATTGTACCATTTACTGTACTAGTAACCACATCTTGTGTGCAAGTCCATATAGGCCTAGTATGGTGGATGTGGCATCACACGCCATGAAGAAATCTCATTTTACACAGGTGGAAGCTTCAGGAGCTTCTTCTGCAATTTTTCCTTTTGCATTCAGTGCAATTGGGCCTATCCGATAATCCGATGCAGCGGGCAAGTAGGAACATAATGATGGTTGTATGCATGTTTCACTTAAGAACAAAACGAGCTCCAACAGTTCCTATTGGCGATTTAGAATCCAAGGTTTATTTTGCACATAGATAATATGAGGCTTTCAGGTAGCTTTGCATAGAGGGACTGTTTTTCCCTCTGGGTTTTAGACCTGTACCTCAAACTTATGTATTTATTTCATGATTTAATGATGAATATATCTATCGTCCTTAAAAAAAAAGGCAGAAGTCCAGTGCCATTGCCCTACCTTATTCACAACCACTGGGAAAATTTTTTTGGGAAGGATGGCTAACCCATGCCCAAGCCACTTGTCCCATGCCCAGAGCTTAGCTTACCCCAATATCACCCATAGACAAATTTGGTTGCTAACCTAAGGCTTCGAGTGACCGGTCAAACCAAGCAGTTTACATAAGGAAAAGACGATTTGAAATACAAATACATACTTTTTTATAAAATCTTAGCGCATACTGAACACAATTGGGAGGTGTTATTAGAGAATGTTGTTTGAAACCAGTCAAAGCACAAGATCATTCATATAGATATGTCCAGACTTCTCCAAAGGCCTTAGATGATATCTAAGTTCGTGATCTACCATGGCTTTACATACACTAAATTTATTGTAAGGGGGGTTTCCCATGAACGGATCTAAACTTGAAATAGTATGGAACAAGGTTTCTATATTCCCATGAATCAGAAGACCTCAAGGTTTTCTTTGCAAAATCTGAGCCGATTGATGCACAAGAATGAAATTTGAGTCGATGGATCAAAATCAGGTCCAAGACGTGAGCAAAAAGCAATAGAGATGGATTATATTTTGTCCAAGTGCGAGAGACCTGAACCCAAGAAATTGGACCTCCAGAAAACCTGGAGGTTTCCGTCCATGAGAAACCCCCCTAAGAGAATAGATGATGAAGGGACGTGAGCTATAGAAAGTAATAATAATGATAATACGGAATAGTATGCCAACAGTTAGGCATATTATACTCAGCTAAATGTATACGAAAAGGATTATACGTTGGCTGATAACAGGACTCTGCTGCATCGATCAGAACTCGAAATTGTGTAAGTTCGTTTGCAAATCTGAAAGCTTGTAGGAAGGCCGTTACCTAAGCAAAACCACGGCTTCCTTGATGGCCTTTGGAACTCCAAACGGAAGAGCTTGTCACACAAAGAAGCTTCTCGCTGGTAACGCCAGATTGCTGGCCATAACGCAGCTATGCCTCTCCGTCATAACCTTCTTCCTCCACAAGAAGCATCAGTATATCTTTCGGGTCTTCAGTTTCCTGCATCTCGTTTCTGGCTATGGCTGACGGAGGTAAACCCAGAAAAAAATGCGTGTTAAGTATCGATGGAGGTGGAGTACGGGGCATTATTCCTTCCTTGGCCCTCGAGTACTTGGAGCAATGTCTCCAGGTAACTTCTTTCTAGCAGATTTTTTTAGTTGAATATTTGCAATTGTGGATTTGAAGCAATGTTCCAGGTTGAGGTTCTTTTACCAAAGGTTTCCTTTTTTATGAACTTTTCTCATAGTTGAAATCTCGGATTAGTGAATTTATTAGTGAAAATGTGGTCTTCTGCAGGAGTTAGATGGCCCAGATGTAAGAATAGCTGATTATTTCGACATCATAGCAGGTTGTAGTGCAGGAGGTTTGATATCAATCATGTTAACTGCTCCTGATAAAGATAAAAGACCTTTGTATTCTGCAAAGGGAGTTACCAAATTTTTTCTTGATAACTTGAAAGCCATCTTTCCTCAGCAAAACATGTAAGCAAACTTTCTGTCATTTTTGTACTTGCTTTAATAATCTTCATTGACATCACTAGATGTAAGGCTTCAAACTATTCCACGTATTGTCTATGGGCCCAAGTACTCTCCAAAACCTTTGGAAGACCTTTTAATTCGAGATCTAGGTGACCTGACCATGAAGGACACTGTAACACCTATTGCAATTCCTACATATGACATCAAGCTACAACAGCCAGTATTTTTCTCAACAGTTGAGGTACAGCATTATGGTCTAATGTTCCATTATTTTGTAATATAAGGTTAATGCACGGTACATCGAAGATGGTTTGGTTTTTCTAGCAATTTGGATAACTTCCTTTTTCACAGGCTCAAAATGATCCTTCTAAGGATGCCTTGCTATGGCAAATAGCGCGGGGCACATCAGCTGCTCCGACATATTTCCCACCTGTTAGGTTCCAAAACTCAAGTGGGACAGAATTTAATCTAGTTGATGGAGGCCTTGCAGCAAACAATCCTGTGAGTGAAACTAGAAATTTTGGCCAATGCTAGACTACATGAAGCTGATAAAGCACTTCATTCTTTCATCTGCTGAAAATGACCACCTCACCTTACTTTTGCAGACAATAATTGGAATCGTTAAAAGCTTCATGTTGCCATCAACAATTACTGGTCCAATTCCTATGGTCAGTTGATGAGATCCCTTTGCTTGATATTTTACTTCATTGCTTAACATATGAGATTCAAATCCATAGTGTGCATGTCTGTGCAGAAATACGAAAACTTAATGGTTCTTTCCTTGGGAACGGGCAATGAAACTATAAGCTATGATGCTAAAGTAGTCGAACGCTGGGGATCTATGGGTTGGGTTGTTCATCCTCATGGGCCTCCAATCATCAATATGTTGCTCAATGCAAGCTCTGACATGGTCGATTTTGGTGTCTCCATTCTGTTAAAGGCTGGTCTACCTCGTGGAAACTTTGTCAGAATACAGGTATATCAATCAAGTGATGTTTCATAAAATGTTCAAAACATCTTTACAAATCTTTTTTTGCATATGCAGACCTCAGATGTGGATGGACCAACTGCAGCCACAGATAATTCAAATAAAGCAAATCTAGATGCATTGGTGAATATTGGTAAAAGAATGCTAGAAAGTCCGACACAACAAATAAATGTAAAGATTGGCAAGCTTGAGGAACTACCCGATGGCCAAACCAACAAACAAGCACTTTCAAGGTACAATGCTGCATTATTAGTATTATTCGTCTGAAACTATTTCAAAGGAACACTGCAATTAAAACTCATAGCTGCAAATCTCAATTTTTATTGCTATTTCTGAGAATGGAATGAAGGTATTGATCAAACGTTTTGTACAGATTCGCAAAAATGTTATCTGAAGAACGTAGAAATAGACTTGGACAACAATGATATATTCCAAGTTATTACCTTGAATAATATCCCATATGTTATTGTTCACGGTCATTTTGATGAGATGCAAGACTACGAAATGATTTGCTTGCTTTAGATGGCTCTTTTAGTCCAAGAGTGTTGTGGTCACTTATTATTTTATATAGACGTTTCGGCTCCTACTCTCGTACAAACACTCTAATTTGAATATTACATATCTTTACTAAAGCCTGCAAACTAATCAATAGCGAGACTTATGAATGACTCTTTGGAAAAGAATATAGCAACACATGAAGCATTGCAATCTCACAATAAAGACTCAAAAGCAGGCATCATGGAATCCTTATGGAGTTCACTCAATTTCATGCAACCAGGGTATACTCGTGCATCCCTTATACTCGTCCATCCTCAGCCCTTGATCCATGAAATATTTTGCAGAATATTCCCTTCGGACCGTTCGCCCAAAAATAAGATGGGTCAAACCCCATTTTCCATGTCACACTATGCTTTGGGGAGAATGGTCCCCAAGTCAATGATTTCCATGACATTGACTTCACAATCAAACAACACAAACACCCACATTACAGACTTGCATCAAGCAACAATACATAACCTCAAAGATTAACATCAATTCATATATCTGCTGTCTTAAAAACACAGACCCAACAGATGGATCATTAATACATTGCTGCCATAAGCCGCCCGATCCAGAGTGCCAGATGAATGTGGCTCCTGCCCAACAACAGAACATGGATGCTAGCTGCACATAGAACCCACCACACAGAACGAGCAAAAGAGATTATGAAGCATGGGGATTTCAACCCCACCGATTTGAATCGGTTCCAGAATGCTTTACCTGGCATAATGCGACGCCCCAAAGGGCCAAAATGTCAATGCATGTTTTTTAAGACTTATGACGTTTTCTGGCTTTTTTTCCCCTTTTTTTCAAAAATGCAAACATACATACTTCATGCACACAATGAATGCAGCTACAAACAAAATAGAAAATCAGAAATTAACCTGGCAGCTTTACATGCTCAAAGAAGTTAGTTTGTGGTGATGTTCAACGCTTGCGCATGCCTTCTTCCCAAACAGTCCAAGTGCCTCAACTCCCTTAGCAGCAAAGCCCTGGCCAGATTCATGTGGCATCTGAGAGCTTGCCTCTCCCTTGCTGTCATTGCAACCTCATTCGACTTCATAGCTCCTATAGTTTCCTCCAGCTCATAAAAGAGCTGTCCAATCTAAACACGAAGCAACCGCACAGAAGCAGCCATAGTTTAGCAAGGGTGTTAATATTAACAACATTGGTCAACAATTCAGAAGCCATATGGGAATGTTCAGCATCAGCAGAGGCTATAGGAACATGTGACATGCCATTGGCTATCAGATTAGCCACTAAAGAGACACTGGGAACTGCATGTTCAGGAGGCCTTTCAGGAGGGGTGTGTGAGGCCACAAATTCTTGTGGCCCATTTTGCACAGTTGGCTCATAAGGCAAAGAAACAAGCATACCCCTGCAACAATATACCCTCAACATCATTAGTATACAACATCAAAAACAAGAGAGACAAAAGCAACAAAACAAAACAAATAGCAACAAGAGAACAAGAAAAATAAGAACATGCCATCAGTTGACCGCCATATTGTAATTGACACACTCCAAAGGAATGTATTCAGGCTGCTCAAATGTTCCCTCCATGTCAACTACCATCTAAGGTCTATATTCTTCGTCATTGATGTCAACAAGCCCCTCATCCCCATCCCCTTTCAAAATGTCTTGAAAATGGTTCTCAAAACTCCTTGGCAATGCAAATGGTCTAGCGCAGATCCCCTTTCAAGAACAACAACCCTGCAAGATTCTCCTTCTTCGTGGATTCCACCATATCATCATACATCTTCAATGGCATGTCCATCCCAGCATACTCTAATGTCACGCTCACATCAAACAAGCCAGTTTCCTCATCCCTCATTTTACCTTTCCCCTTAATATTACTCTTTTCATTACCTAAAGAAAAAACATCATCTATGCAAGAAAAACTACAGGAGGAAGAACATACTTCTTAGACCCAGCTACCTTCTTCATAATATTACCTGATATAAACTTGGAAAAGTTACTGAATTATCCTTATTGCTTGCTGAAATTACCAAGATGCCCCTCAACCAGGGGCATCTCAGTAAAAATGATTATAACTTTTTTATGATAATCTAAATGCGGATGTGCCCTTCAAACAAATTGGAGACAATGATGAGACCTTTCCAATAAGTATAAGATCATCTAAAGTTACGATATCTTGAATTCTAATAATTTTAAGAGCAAAATATGTCATAACTTAATGATGCGATCTTGAAATTAGGTGATATTACACTTGTTGGAAAGCTCTCGCCATTTCCTACGATTGATTTGGAGGGCACATTTGCATTCGGATTATCAGAAAAAAGCTATTTGCATTTTTATCGAAATGCCCCTGATTGAGGGGCATTTTGGTAACAATAAGAGTATTTCAGTAACTTTCTCTATAATCCCAATTTTGTTAGTTGATCATGTGTTGAACTTCAGACTATGTTTTCAGCTCTTGCTTGTTAATTGAATTTTCTAAAGTACAGGACATCACAACATTTGACACATGAAATCGTAAACATGAGAGGATCATATACAAATTAAAACAGAAACACCATAAAAACACAGATCAGAAGGACTATCGCAGATTCATGTTCTCGAAAAGATTCAACACATATATTCTCAAAAACACAGTAACGTATTTTTAGTTTGCAGTCTTCCAAGCCACCAAATACACTACCTCCATCATTTCATACAACACAGAATAAACCAGCTCCTCTGACGCAAGGTTCAGCTTAGCTCTCGAGAACCATAAAACAATGAAAAAGTCCATACTCTAAGCTTCCGACTTTTTTGTCCAATCATCTTAAGCATAGCTTCTGCTGTTGCTTTTGCTTTCAGGCTTCAAGATCATGGCCATGGCTGTAGAAAAACAAATAAAGAAGCTGATCTTATTGCCGGTTCTAGAAAAGAAAGAACATAAAATACATTATATAAAGAAGTTCAAACTCTACCTCTTCAATGCGCATGGCTAGAACAGTGACAGAGCAAGGCCTCGATATGAGAACATTTATGGTCGCCCTTTTAATCCGATAGAAAGAAAATCTTAAATCCATCTATTTGATATAGCCGAACCAAAAATACATTACAAAGCTCTAACAATAGCATAACCATTGCAAAGCTCCAACTGCACCTTGGCTCCCTTTGGATGTTAAAACAGAAGCAAAAGAGTCAATTATAAGATAGTAGTTTTAACGTCATGCCACTAGGCCTCGTATTTGTTGTGTGCGTATAATAATTCCATATTATAAAACTGCGATGTCTGTCTGCCCCCCCCCCCCCCCCCTCCCAAACCCCGGATCGACGATCTAGGTTGTGCCACGTGGCCTAATGCCATGTGTTGGGATAATTGAAAAGGCGCCGATGGTTGAGATTTGTCAAAGACATTTGTCTCGATGTGGCATTTATAAAAATGAAAAAAAAAAAAAAAAAAAAGGGGATGAAAGGGCATCCTATTGTGGCAACATTTCTTCCAGTCCATTTTAGGGATGCATGGTATTTGCTGTGTAGGCTGCCGCATAAATTTGACACAAATTTGAGTCCCAAGTCCGCATAGAGTTTGAGTGTGTTGATCAATTTTGCATTTCATAGAAGTTTACTTGAAGCCCGTTAAGCAAGGCAGTTCATAGGGAAATCAGATTCAGATTTTTATCGGATTAAGAAAATGAGAGGGCTTCTCAGACATGACTGAGTGGTGGTTGAATTGATCGTTCGATGGGATTTATGGCAATACCGGAAGAAGCCGCTTCTCATCTTAGGCATAAATATAAGGAAAGATTGTTGGCTCCCAAATTTTGGTACTTTTTAAGAAAAATAAAGGCAAGGAAGAACTACATGCTGCTTCTATATCTTTGTTTTAGTTTTGGTATCAGACTTTGATCACTAGTACTTCAAACAATATTTAGCAAGAAATTTTTTTTAAGAGGGCGGGAAGTTTATAATGCATCTAAGCCATAAAAACTTTGACTCAGATCCTGGCCGTCCATCTAAAAATTGCCCTAACCCTTTCTTCTAGACCTAGCGGCTTTGATAAACGTCTGATAAGTACCTAGCAAAAATTTTCCAGCTCCGGCAGCTCCATGTTTTTTATCCAAGCCCTGGACATGGCAGTGTGACACCCTGTTCTGATTGTAGTGCAACACCAGTTTCGATAGGTAAGTCCAAGTTTCTGTAATGCAAGCATTCGTGGAGCAGCTTTGTTCAGCCAAACGAAGGGCGAAGCTTGAATCATTAAGAACTATGCATTTCCAAATTTCTGTCACTGCGCTTTTGACAATGTTGTTCATTAAGGATTTTGATTCTCTGGCATTGTAGGAAATTTGCAGAATGACTTCATATTTGTTTCTGAAGCCCTTCCTCATGCGAAGATATTTGAAGCTTGGGATGCATCACATTGCAAACCTATTTGGTATGCTTCATTTTGTTTATTTATTTTACTTCGTTTCGATTATCTCTGTAGCGAGCAAAAACTCTTAAAGTCAGCGCTGTAACCATGTGTTATTTGTTGCAAGTACATTCCCTTGCAGGTTTTTTCTGTAATCGAAGACATAAGTTCTGGACAGGTAGTCATTTGTTTGCAGATTTGTTTTGTGTTTCTTTTGAAAATATATTAATGCTTTTGTTTTGTTTTAGATAATGGAGGCTCAAATGTAGCAAAAGTTACCCCATCTTCTGACACCAAACAACTCGAAACAAATGGATCGATGGGGTTCAATTCCTCTTTGAGTTGCAGAGTAAACATTTTCTCACATGTATTTGCTTTTATCATCCAATTTCTTTAAACAAACATCATTACTTTTATTGTGGCAGAACAATGTCAACTTTGAAGGCCAAATAGCTTATCCAGGCGCTGATCTGGATTGAGTTTTTTGAGCTTTGTAGAAAAACTGCAACAGCTAAACAAAAACTAACGTTCTTAAAATAAATGCCATAAAGGACCGATGACCCCATAGCAACTCCTGATAGCCACTTTGTTGAAAACTTTGTAAAACAATATTGTGATGGCTCAAATCTACCATGCTACTATACCATGAAACATATTTGGGATCAAATACCATGATAATAGACTATTCACACTAAGCACTATTGCACATCATCACTAAGCACTATTATACATCATATATATTAAGCGAGACTAGAGATTGCATACATTAACTACACATTTTAAGCAATAGAGATCACTTATATTAACCATACATTTTAAGCAAGAATAGCGATCACTTACTTTTACCATACATTTTAAGCAAGAATAGAGATCATTTACATTTACCATGTTGCAATAAAATGGTAAAGAACAATGTGTATTTATCATATTATCAAATTGTATTAATGAACCATGTTGTATAACTAAATATGGTTTGTAAACTTTTTGGCCCACATACGGTATTGGTTTATATATATGAGAAAAAAGTCATACTAATTCAATTTTGGGGGCCTTGTGCCTCAGGTAATTTTTCGTTGCATTTCTATCATTTATAACATAGGTACTACTTTCTTGTGGAGCTAGTTCGATGGGGAGAACTTTCACTTCGACCTCAAAGTGTTCCCAAAAGGGCACCAAGCATTCTGTCATTCCATGTGGCCAACTTGAGATCCTTGAATTTAGAAAGCACCCTGGGAACTTTCTCCACAATCTCGTGTTCCTATAAGACCAAATCCCTTATTAGCTTCAAATTAACTTGCCTTACTTATTGAAGCTCCATGGAAACTAAACCTTCAGCCAGTCCAATTGCTAAGGACAAAGGGAAACAAAAGAATTGTTGTACATTGAAGAGTGTTTTGAAGCTCCATGCAGACTGTATTGTTGTTCCACTATGTGCAGGAGCATGTATTAACATTCCCCTTAAGGTTCAAGAACTGGCCAATTTATATGGCAATAAATAAGATAATGGGCACCTGATATGATTCACCTCCAGGGCTACGATTGTTCCTTGTCGCCAAGTTGAACCTAGGTTAAACCCTACAATCAAACCGGTCAATCAAATAGTCAACTATATACACAACCCCTACACAAGTGGTCGAGGGCACTTGTGGACGGACTTGTAGCGGTGCCGTAACAGCTTGCAAAATAAGGTCTGTCTGCATTTATGAAACTGATTATAAAGATATGGTAGGGGGTATGGTTGAATTTAAATAATATGTTGCACAAATATGGTGGGGGGTTTGGAGAATAGAACTTAGTGTACGTATTTGTGAGGGGGTGCACCTAGGCTTTCTAAAAAAATTTGTATAATGGGACTTTTTCAAGTATTTTAACCGTATAAGGGCCTTTTTCTCCAATCCTGTGCACGCACATGCCCTATAGACTATACATTAGATGCACCCCCCGGGAGAGATAAGATCAGATCACACAGAGAGAGGGAGAGAGGGAGGGAGGGAGGGAGGGAGGGAAATGAAATGAAATGAAATGAAATGTATTACGTCTATTGGAGGCCACTCAGACCTATTAGACGAAAAGTTTTTATGTAACATCATCATAAAAGAGTAGATGAGTTTCTGCATCCTCATCCAGCTCATCACTCTCACTCATA
>JAANSK020245554.1:0-13820 GCA_011763485.2 Isoetes engelmannii
TAAGTGCATGCACATATCGAACTTTATCCCCATGTTATAAAGTTGTCACGATGCCCGTCGAATAGATTTTCAGAGTGAAAATTTGTGCAAAGTTACGTAGTGGCAAGATGAACATAAGCCAGTAATGTCATATTTGCACATAAGTGCTCCCACTTGCCCATATGCTCACGCTTGTCAAATTCTCAATAAAGGGCCTCGATTTCAATTGTCACGGCCAACTTAACATATTACAGAGAACTAATCTATTGGACATTGCAGTATCAGATCGTAATCCACAATGGTTCTCTTCTGGTCAACCTCTCTTTCGAAGAGCTACAAAACTTACTTCAAGCTTGATACTAAACATTTTAAGGATGCTGAGTTCATTGCAGGTTGTAGGAGTGCATGGCCTCAACAATTTTCTCGAATGGGTGGTGTGGCTGCTGTTGTTGCTGCTCTTAGGGTTGTTAAATCCTTTGCAAAGCAGTGGAGTCATGCACATGTGGTCTATGCCAGGGGCCATTTAATCAAGTTGTATCAGGAGTTGCAAAGGTGTCGCGCTCTGGTTCCTTCTTCTGGTATTAGGGAGAAAGCAATATTGACAGAGATTAAAGCCATTGAGACAGCTCATGTGAATCAAGCCAGAATAAAGACTGGATTGGAATGGTTTAAATATGGTGATAAATGCTATCACTTCTTTTTTTGGGCAGTTAATAGAAGGCATATGATGGCCTCTATTAACTATCTTATTTTGCCTGATGGTTCAGAGATTTTTGAGTCGATTCAGTTGAAGCAGTACCTCCATGATCATTTTTCCTCTTTTTTTGCCAGGCACCAGTTGCCCCTTCAAGAGGATCAATGACTTACATTTAACTGCTTCTCTTTCAAAGAAAAACAAGTGCCTTGTCTAGATGGTCTTCCATTGGAATTCTTTCAAGAATATTGGGATTGCTTGGGTTGCAATCTTTACAATGCCTTTTGTGAGTTTCTTAGGTTCAGAAGTTTGGATAAGATCCTAAATATTGACTGCATTTCTCTTATTCCCAAGTGTAAGGAGTTGAAGACAATATTTGACTGGCACCCTTTCACATTATTGTCTTCCATGTATAAAATATTTGCTAAGGCTCTTGCAGACAAAGTACGCAGTGTCTTGGCTTCTTCAATTTCTCCTACTCAATCTAGCTACTTACCAAGGAGTTGCATTTTAGAAAATGTTGCTGCTGCTTATGAGGGTATGTATTGGGTAAGATTAAAAGGTCAGCGCAAGGTTATCTTAAATTAGATGTTGCCAAGGCATATGATAGTGTGGACTGAGAATTTTTGAGGAAGAGCCTCTTGACGTTGAGTTTTGATCAGCAGTTTTCAGTAATGTTATGAAACTCCACATCTCGGCACGGTCTACTGTGCTTTTGTTCACAATAGTAGCTGAGGTCCTCTCACAGTTATTTGCTAAGGCAGTGCAAGATGGGATAGTGCAGGGTTTGACTACGGAGGATGGTTCACATGAAGTCTGTAATCAGTATGATGACACATTCCTCTTTCTTGTTGCTGGTGCAGATAATCTTCAAAATGCAAAACTTCCTCTTGATACCTTTTCTTTAGCATCTAGAGTTCTTGTAGGTTGGCCAAAGTGTTCTGCTTTATGAATGCTTGATGGTGTTGTCCCTCCTTGTGTTGTTGATTTTCCTTGGAAGGTGATCCCTCATGGGAAGGCTACTAAACTTCTGGGTATTCATGTGGATATTCACATTTCTATCTCAGATGCGTGGGATATTATCATAAAAAGGATTGCGCAAGCATTTGTTTTGGTGGAACACTGCTAATCTCTCTCTGCCAGCGCGAATTACTGCTACTAAGCATGTTTTAATGATTCCCACATTTATATAGCCTCTTGCCCTACTGGCTTCCCAATCAAAATTCAAGTGATAGTTACCACTGTCTGTAACTTTATTTGGGGTGGAAACGAAGAGCATGCTGTAGTGAAGATTGCATGGTTTAAATGTACTAGGCCAAAATTTGCTGGTGGCTTGGGTATGACAGGCTTCCATTTGCAAAGTAGGATTCTGATTACTAAGTTCATCTGGAGGATCCTTAATGATATGGTCGATTCACCTGGATTGCAGTTGGTGAAGCAGCCGCTTGCACATTGTGTTCCTTTTGGCAAAGCTTCATTAAAACCGCTTTTTCCTTGGGCGCTCTTTTATCAGCTATGCCCTTTTCCTAATGCTTTCCCTTCTTTGAAAGGCTTGTTGGACTCTTAGGAAACAGTACATACCTTATTTCGCATTGACCCTGTTGCCTGTCATCAGTTGCATGCTCCTTGTTGGTGGATATCTCAGGAAAATAATCTTCCACTTTGTGCCTCAGTCCATCCATTAACTCAACGGCGTTGGGGATTAGCAAGAATCTTGATGATTGTTGCATGGTATGATTCTGGCCAATTAGCGACCTAGGAGGTCTTTCAAATCAAGTCCTTGTTGTCTCGATGGGACAAACCTATTTGGCAAAAGGCCACTGGTACTCTGCCTTTTGTTGCTCCTGAGGTTATTGATGGGCGCATATGGATTTCCCATCAGATTGTTTATGAGCATAGGCAATTGATCTTTGAGATCTATTTGAGTGTGCTATCTTATGCATAGGCCGGTGGTCCTTGGATCATGATTATCCTCTGAGATCTTAATCCCGCCTGTGCATTTGTATATGTCTTTTGACTTGGATTTTTAATAAAGTTTGATGTCCTTCCAAAAAAAAAAAAAAAAAAAATTCTTCTACGTCTACTAAAGAAATATCTCATCTACAATACAATGTTCATACCCTTAAAGATATACATTCTCCTTCTCTTCCAGATCGTCCACAAAAGCCCAACCACAAACAAGATGAAAAGCACACTTCTGCAGCATCAGGATAAACAGCGAGCAAAATATATTGGCTAGATAGAGAGGTGCCAAATAGGGTGAACAACCAAGACCATGCCAGCCAAACCCGCTCACACAAGAAGAAGCAATGTTCAATACTTTCAAGCCTTTTCTTATATGGAGGGCAGAGCTGTAAAATCTGGTAATCAATTTTATGGATCAGCCTGTTGACTCTGAGACATCTATGGATTAGTTGCCACCATAGAACTGCCACCTTTGGATGAAGCAACTTATCCCACACCCATGTCCATACACTTTTCCACAGCAGCTGAGAGACTTGAAGATGCCATCTATTAGAGGGGGCAAAATGTCATTATGCAGAGGTAATTTATAAACAGAAGAAACAAAGCGCGCTGGCTTTGTGCCCTGGTGGCAACCCCATATAAGTACTTCAAATTTGCGGACCAGAATCTTGTAGCAACAACACAGAAATACGAGTCCAAATTGCTTTATCCTATCTGTACAACAAAAATTTTGTTATGAATGCTTCCCATGACAGGAGATGGTCAGACTCGTACCAGGCTGCAATAGTGTCTATACCAGCTGCTTTTCAACGTCGCTGTGTCTTTGGATGAACAACAATGTATAGAGGCTCATTCTCTGAGTGTGCTGCAAAGGATTCCATCAGCATTAAGTAAATAATTGAAGACATGCATCAGGATTGATATGAAAAACAGGACCTAACAGTGTTCCAAGCAGCAAGCAACCCCTTCAGAAAGGGGAAAGCATTAGGATATGGATGTAGATGATAAAGCAAAGCCCAAGGAAGGAGGGACTTAATGACAACCTTCTGAAATAGAAGACAATGCCGAATTGACTGCATCATAAACCTCAAAACAGGAGAATCATCTTTACAAACAAGAATCCTCCAAATAAACTTTGATATCATCACCTTACTTTGGAGGTGAAAGTCTAGCATTCTAAGGCCACCGGCAACCTTAGGTTTCATGCATTTCACCCAAGCAACCTTAACCACAACTCCTTGCACAATCTCCTCCATCTTACCCTGAGGGCCTAGTAGCGCAGATGCCATGTAAACATGAGTATTACTGTGGCGACCATATGGACATTCATATTATACGAGCATTATACTCGTATGTACAAAAAATGGTCGTCACGTGGATGCAAAAAAATAGTTGCACGAGGCAAAATTTGAACTCGCAACCTTCTAGTTGTGAGCCATATACCTTAGCCAAGTGCATTACCGATTCTCTTTGTTGGTATTCTCTTGCATCTCCCCCATATAGTAACTTCCAGGAAGTCCTAGAACATTCTAGAACCTATGTGCATGTACGACACTTGGCAAGATCTCATCCGTTGGAGTGGCACGATCTGGACCATTGGTATACATATATATAGAGGAGCCTCATTCTTGTCGAACCATTCCGGTTCCACGCCCACCTTAAGCCTTCTAGGCATCAGTCTTGTGTTCCTGCTCGCTTCCGGGCCATTGTATTTTTCATTCTTCTTTGTATCAGATTCTTTGCATAATTCTCGCATATTTTCCACATATTTTCCTTTGTTTTTGCATAAGTCCATGATAATTTGAATCGGAATCCCTTACCAGTTCTAGTCTACTTCGGGCCTAAGTATTTTCTTTGTCCATATTTTACGTTTTGCTCTTATATAGGAGATTACATCCTTGATTCAGCAGGTCCAGTAGCTTGTCCAGACATGTCAGCAGTTGCAGCTTGATAATAAAGAGCTCCAAGAACGAGTGACTTCTCATGAATTAGCTTCTAGCTCAGGATTGAGGCCATTAGAGCCCAATATCAGCTTATCTGAGAAGTTTGATGGCACTCGGTCCAAGCTTCGCAGTATTTTGATTCAGATTCGGCTCGCGATCCATCTCCATCCCCATAGGTATCCAACGGCGCAGGAACAGGCTAGACTTGTTGGCTCTCTCCTTACAGAGCCAAGAGAGCCAACCCTTAGTTGGTTATCTTCTTTAGTTGGAAAGAGTTCCAGAGTTGCAGGATTTTGCGGCTTTCACTGGTCAGCTCGAGGCACGCTTTGGGGATACAAATCGTCAGTGTACGATGGTTACTCAACTTAGCAATCTCAGGCAAGATTCCCATTCGGCTTCTGTTTATGCTTCAGAGTTTCGTCAAATTGCCATAGACATGACTTGGGATGATGCAACTCTGCGTGATTATTTTCTATGGGGCCTCCGCAAGGATGTGAAGGATATGCTGCTAACCATGGAGGATCCCAGAACCCTGGATGAAGCCATAAGATTTATCATTTGTTGTAATAACCATCTTTTCGAGCACAAGCAAGAAAGGCATTATCAGACATTCATACGGATAGCCCTAACAGTACCAGTCTCTACTCCATCTAGTGCCATGGAGTCAGACGATCCAGTGCTAATGCAAGTTGATCATGTTATTCGAGGGCCTTTGTCTGCTGCAGAGAAGCAATGCCGGAGGGAGGCCAATCTTTTCCTCCATTGTGGAAGATGTGGTCATATTGCTCGAGGATATGTAGTTAAGCATCCGAGTCAGTAAAAAAACTTCAAGGCCCGGTTTGAGAAGTTAGATGCATTGGTGCAAATTGATAGTGGTGCAAATGCTTGCTTTATGGATAGTGCGTTTGCTTCTAAGTACGCCATCCCTAGAAGCATATTTGAGCATCTTAGTTCTGTTGGTGTGATTGATAGATGCGAGATCTCCTCGGGCGCAATCACAGAATGTACTGCACCTCTTCGGGTTCTATTCGAGAGAGCCTCTTGTAGCATCTCCTGTAGCATCTCCTTCGATCTCATCGCCATCCCACATGCACCAGTAGACTTGGGTCTTCCCTGGCTCGAGTTGCATAGCCCACAGATAGATTGGTCTGCAATATCTTTTCTATTTGCTGGTTCTAGATCTAGTCCCAGTTTGTCTGTAGTTCCTGTATCCCTCCTCGCATCGGCTCCGGTTCGTGCAGTATCTTGGGCACTGTTGTTATTGGAGGTGGCAGGGATTCAATTCCCACAGATAAAGACTTCTGGACGGTGCAGAGAAATGAGGAACATGCAAAACAAAAATTAATAGGTTTTTAAATTGTTGGAAAAAGCAAACTTGAACAGAAAATATTCTATGTGGTTACAGCGGTGCCACCAGTAAAACTTTTAAGCCCAAAATTACCTTAAACGAACGAATAGTGGAAACTCGAGGAATGCCCACGTTGTGGTGGTGAAGACATTTTCTGGCTGAAGACCGACAGGCGTCCTTGCAGTGGTAAGAAAACAATACTTTAAAGAGGGCAATTTGTAAAAATATCCCTATAATATTTGCAAAGTTATGAAAATATTTGCAAAGTTATGAAAGTGTCTCTTCATAGAAATGATCTTAACTTTTTGTGGTGATCCAAATAGGACTACGTCCTTCATATGAATTTTAGATAAGGATTATATCTTGCTAGCAAAGCTAAAATATCTTGCAACATATTTCGAAATCACAAAATTTGTTATTTTTAATACACAAATAAGTTGTAAGAATATAGGAGACCATAACTTAATATCTGGGGCTCCAATTTATGTGATTTTAACTTTGATGGGAAGATATTGTTTTCATCTACAATTTATCTGAACCACGCATTCCCATCTAGATCATCACAAAGGAATTATAGTCTCTCCATCAAAAGTACCCCTAAAATAGAGGCATTTTCATAATCCTACAATATAAGGGGTATTTTTGCAGACTTCCCTACTTTAAATGTACTTTTGTAGAGTACACTTGTCAACATGACATGGCAAGGACCAATCAGAAACTTTCCCTCCTTAAACCTGCCTCTCTTCCTCCTCTCTGGATCATTTTTGTGAGCAGAGCAAAGGAGAATGTCAGGATGGGACGAAGGTGCGGTGTTTTACAGTGACCAGGCACAATTTCCACAAGGAGATCCTGACGTCGGATCCATTACTCGACATTCTTCTCAACGCAAATTTAAAGAGTTCATCCGTAGTTACAATGGCACTGGTGGCGTTTGCTCTTACAGGTGCTTAGTTTTTGTATCGCTTTTTTCACTTTGAGTTTTTTGTAGTCTGATTAGTTGTTATCTTATTGTATACAGGGAAGCTTTGCTTCATAACCAGACCCATTTGCAGGTTTGTCTGGAAGATCTCCACTTCTTTGATGGGGAGCTTTCTGAAAAAGTACGCAAGTCTCCAGCTGAATATTTGCCTCTGGTACTTCCTTCTGCCTTCCCATATTGTCAATATATTGTACAATGCGGCCGAAATGTGGCCATATTGCTATTACCCAAGGACATCATGGTCTGGATAGTGCTTTTGGATGCAGTGTGTGTGGATGCTGTAATGTATGATATCTGACTTAGAGGCTTATTTTCTACAGTTTGAAACTGCTGCCGGTGAAGTATTGGCTGCCCTCAAATCAAAGGTTCAAGGAGATGCAGGTGAGATGGAGGAGCCAGTTAGTGAAGAAGTGCAAGTATTGCTTATGTCTAAGGAGACGCCGATATCTATTAGGGCCCTCGGGGTAAATGCTTTTCTACCTTTGCAATATTCTTACTCGACTAACCTGCTTCTAAAATGCAGACCATGTTTTGGTCAATATATTGTAGGCTATACCAACTGAAACCTTGGGGACAATATGAATAATGTGCACCTAAAAGCACAATCTTTGCCCACACTGTTTGTACTTTTCTTGGAATGCATTTACTATATTTGATTATCTATAGAATAGTAGGAAAAATATTACTTGTTTGAAGTTAATAATTACTATGAGAAAATAACAGTGATTCATTATTGCTACAAATGATCATTTTTAGTACATATAGTAGATACTGTTTGTAGTACATATAGTAGATAATAATCAACGGATGTATTATGCATATTATGCTAGCGGCTTTTTAGAATCAAATTTGAGTATAATCTATTGAATGCAGGCTGATTTTATATCAAAACTGGTGAAGATTTCGGGAATCATAATTGCATCATCCCGAACAAAGGCAAAGGCAACAGCTATCACACTTTTGTGCAAGAATTGTAAGAATGTGAAGGTTGTAGCTTGCAGACCAGGTCTCGGAGGTGCAGTCATGCCTCGCACGTGTGATCATATGCCCCAGGTCAGTTTTGGACACACTTTTCTTTCTTCTTAGCCTTCGTTAAGCTTATGAACTTTGTCTTCAGCCTGGAGAAGAGCCATGCCCTGTAGATCCATGGCTGGTCGTTCCAGATAGGAGTAAATATGTTGATCAACAAACTCTAAAGCTGCAAGAAAATCCAGAGGTGATAATAAACTTTATAAACTAGGAAGTTCCATGACATTTAATGTTTGCTCTTTAATACTTCAATCAATTGCTGCTAACAGTCTACACTGGTATTAGGATGTTCCAACTGGAGAACTCCCTCGGAACCTGCTACTAGCAGTAGATCGCCAAATGGTTCAAAAAATATCTCCTGGCACTCGTGTCACTGTTGTGGGCATCTACAGTATTTTTCAGACTGGGAATAACTCGTAAGTTTAAAACTTCGGTGATTTAGTCCTTGAAAGTATCTTGTGCAAACTAAATAGAGCTTTATAATTAAAGATACTCTGTTTCTTGTGCCTTATTGTATTAAGGGCAGTTATTGTTTGCTAACAGGCAGAAAGGTGCTATTGCAATACGGCAGCCATATTTAAGAGTTGTGGGAATGGAGCAATTATCAGAAAACAGCTCAAGGGGCATTTCAAACTTCACCAATGACGAGGTACATGCAGCTATAATGGTTAACTAGTTATACTTGGTCTTTTGGTTGGATCTTTCTGTTCTGATAAAACGGTTATCACTGTGGTGATACGTTCTTTTGGTACATCCTTAGCATTGAACTTTCTTTAAATGTATTTGCATGTGTTTTTTTTTAAAGAGAGGCCTTCCTTTTTATTTTCTTAATCTCAGGAGGCAGAATTTAAGGAGTTTGCGCGTAAGCCAGATACATACCAAACAGTTTGGAAAATGATAGCACCATCTATCTTTGGTCATGATGATATTAAGAAGGCTGTTTCATGTCTTCTCTTTAGTGGATCAAGGAAGGTAAGTTCCTGTATAAGTAACTGTATATATATATTCTATATGTTTTAACAAGGTTTGAATATAACTTGTTTTCTTTTCTTTTCTGCAGAAATTACCAGATGGAGTTCGCTTGCGAGGTGACATCAATGTTCTCCTTATCGGCGATCCTTCTACTGCAAAGTCTCAGGCACTACTCTGTTCCTTTTACTTTTCAGTTGTGATGAATGTGATTTAGTTATATTAAGTTTTGTGGAATCTATATTATGTAAGAATCTAACTGTAAATTGCAACTAAGAATATTATTTTTTATGTCCAGTTTTTAAAATTCGTTGAGAAGACAGCACCAATTGCAGTCTATACATCAGGAAAAGGGTCCTCTGCTGCTGGATTGACAGCATCTGTAATACGAGATGCAGGCTCAGTATGTGTTTGTGCAGATTCTGTGTTTGTATGGTATGCGGTTATGAGCAAGAAGTCTGTTTTGTGTACAGAGGGAGTTCTATTTGGAAGGTGGAGCCATGGTACTTGCAGATGGTGGTGTCGTGTGCATTGACGAATTTGATAAGATGAGACCAGAAGATAGGTATGCCAACATTACCAGACTTGTCTTAATAGATTGTTTCTGTCATATTTAAACGTTGCAACTGCTTTATTTTGGAAATTCTTTTCCGCCACAGAGTTGCTATACACGAAGCCATGGAGCAACAAACTATATCCATTGCAAAGGCTGGCATTACTACTGTACTAAATTCTCGTACATCAGTGTTGGCTGCAGCCAATCCCCCATCTGGACGATATGACGACCTCAAGGTTTGTATCACACTGTTTCCATTACTGTTTTCCTTTTGATTAACTAAATTATCGGGGCTTTCTATAGACAGCCCAGGAGAACATTGACCTGCAAACAACTATTCTTTCTCGGTTTGATTTAATTTTTATTGTTAAAGATGCAAGAGATCATCAACGGGACATGGTATGCTATTCTGCGAGTAGTGTTTAATATCTATAGAGAAGGATATGTTCTGATATCCTCATATGACTGCAGCAAATTGCCAGGCATGTTGTTGCAGTGCATGCATCTGCTGGGGCGGCTCCTAAAGACAATGAGCCTCAAAAGAAAGACAACTGGCTTAAAAGGTGCTCAGAGTTGCATTTGTTTTCTGTTATACTTTTTTCATATGGGCTGATTTAAAAGGTTTCAGGTACATAGAGTATTGTAGAGTACATTGCATTCCACGCCTTTCAGACTCTGCTGCTAGTATGCTTCAAAATAACTATGTTAGAATTCGGCAGGTATGTAATATGCTTTTGTTTCTGTGGCCATGGTAGCATTCTGTTTATCTCATTGAACTTATCTGTATGCTGACAGCAAATGCGACAACAAAGCAATGAAACAGGGGAACAGAGCCCGATTCCAATAACTGTTCGACAGCTTGAAGCTATAGTGCGGATTAGTGAAGCCATAGCAAAAATGCAATTGTAAGCGATGAAAAAAATGGAATCCAAAAACTATATATTTTACCTGGATGCTGTTGCAGGTCTCAAGTGGCCACTGAGGAGCATGTAACTGAGGCGTTACGCCTGTTCCATGTTTCTACTCTTGATGCAGCACGTTCTGGGATAACAGAGCATATTACTGTTACCCCAGAAATGAGGTCCGAAATTCAGGTATGGAATGATGGAGATTTTATACATCATAGGTTCTTCATTTTGAATCAGTTTTTTGTTAATAATTGTAACTACACAAATTGGCTGCATCTTCAATTTTTTTTTTTTTTTAAATTTGCATAAGCTAGTCTGATCTAAAACATTACACCGTTTTGTAGCAAATCGAAGTACAAGTGAAGCGTCGCATGGGGATTGGAAGTTTTATGTCTGAGAGGAGGCTTATAGACGAGCTTCTAAAAATGGGAATGAACGAATCTACAGTAAGTATTTTTCCTAAGTTCATATTATATTGCCCTTCTACAAAAATGTGTTTACCGGTACATTGCAGGTAAGAAGAGCATTGGTGGTCATGCACCAACGTGGCGAGGTGGAATATAAGAGGGAACGAAGAGTTATTGTGAGGAAAGCATAAGTTTAATCTACAAGACTTGTGAAACGTTGGGTATATCCAGAGGCTCAGACAAGTCTGTTTACAAGAACTAAGCTAGCTGGGACACATGCCTGGGCATTGAATGGGATTATACGTGAGACATTTGCCCAAGAATACAGGTTTCTCCTTGAGGTTTTGCCTTTCCATACTAGACTCTGGAATGTCAGTGGCGCTTGAATATATATTTGGTTTATGAGGTGGAATACGGGACTGGTTATGCTAGATGATCTGATTTGCATGCCGATTATTCACCTTAACTAGCAGGTTGGAGACCTTATAGCAATCAAGGTCCTAAAATGGGACGAAATTGTTTAGGTAATGCTTGTGCTCGTCTTTTTACAATCCCCAAAGTCCATAGTTCTGGATGGAGCGGCTAAATGATACTAAAGCTTTTCTCAACCAAAAACCAAAAATGACATTGGATAAATCTTATGCTTGGCAGATCTTGGGTACTTTTTGAACGGTGATTCTGGTATGAATAGTATATCAATTAGGTCTTATTGTAGGTTAACTAGCAGTAATAATGCAGGCTTGGGGAATGGAGTAATGCAGGCTTAGGGAATGTTATGTGGAATGGCTTTGGGGACAGCATTCTGGCTGTTCCAGAGTGCATACCAGATGATGATGATTTAGTTGTCATGTAAGAGTTGGCTGCATGTAAGTTGATAAAAGTTTAAATGCACATAACTTACGCGTAACTTTGCGTGTTGGTTTAACTTGTCGCTGCATTTGTTTGGTAAGGAATATCAAATGTCAGAGGTTACTTAAATGCCTCTACAGTATGCAAAAATTACCAAAATGAGGAAGGGTAGTTTAAGTGATACGGTAATATAGTTTGGTGGTTCATCAAATGCAAAAGTTGTCTTCACAATAGTTGTAGACCATAATAAGATCTTTTCAACAAGATCAAATTCATCTAAATTGGAGTTGGTTTTTTTTTTTTTTTTTGAAGGAACGAGAAATTTACAAGTTATGCTAGTTTGAGTTGTTTATTGAAACACGTATTCAAAATACTATAACTTTGCAGATTTGAACTCCATTTTAGATGATTCTACCATCCTTGGATAGGTCTCACTCTCATTTATAATTTTTGTGAGGGCCACTTTCTAGTTTGATCAGTCACAAGGAAGTTATAACCATTTTAGACAAACTCCCAATTTTTAGGAGCATTTTGGTAAGTTTTGCAAAGTATAGGGGCATTTAGGTAATTTTTTGTTGATTAGAAGATTATTAGGCTCATCAATGAGCATTTAATGCTTACCTCATGTCAAGAAGTTTTTATAGCCACGATTTAGTCTTTTTAGACTATATATGGCGTTTGCTAGGGCGAGGGGATTCTGGACCATTGGAGTTCGGAATATTCTGCCCCTGATTCCACATATACGACGCAGAACATTTATGACACAAAAACTCTCGCACGAGACGAAGGTCTCGATTGGATTCAATGGTGAGGGAAAACAAAAAAAATGAAAAAAACAACCCTGCCTATGGAAATGCCCAATGGCTGCGGTTTTGTGCAGCCGGAACAGCCTCCAGAGGAACCATCTGTTCACCTCGTTTGTGAGCCAGGTCTCCCTTCAAGACCTCAAACGAACAGAATAGGTATGGATCTGTTGGGCAGTTGTATTTCTGGGCTCGTTCTTTGGGCTCACGTCGGACTCAATCAGTAACACAGGAGCTAATAACCTTTATAGCAGTCTGTATGCTTGGGACCGCTGCGATGCTTCATGGCAGTATAAGAAACGAGCCAGGGTCCGGTGGGCTCCATAGCCACACACGGTTCCCTTTGCTTGTGGCGGCATTAAATTGGCTGGATTTAAGCTTCAAATCAGGGCCAACAATAATCGACCCAGAACCCAAATTCTTCAACCGTTCCGTTTCAACTGCTACCGTTGAATAGCTACCCTCAAATTCGGCCAAAAAACTGGTGCACACGATCTCCTTTCTGCACAAAAAAACAAAAACCAAATTCCAATCAACGCTCCTTCTTCCGCTCTGCTCGGCATGCAAGCCTGACAGAGTTGTAGGCGATGCGATGCCAACTGCTCCATGCTCACTTTCCATTTGCGGACCACTGCAGATCCAGCCACCATCTGTGCACAGGCCGAACCAAAATAAAATTCAGTAACATCTAAATGCGATTAAGCAGCTCACTTTGCCCTGGATATACGCCTCCACATACATACGCCCACCAAAATCTTATTGCCAACCTTCATCCTGAGGAGCTTCCGCAATACGAAACTTAATAAGGACACATTATGCTTACCTCATGTCCAATTTTTGCTGCATTAATATTCTTGCACCGAAGGATCAGAGGGCCAGGTTTTCAATGATTTGGGAGCCGTATGCGGTTGGAACTTGCTAAAAAGGTTTAATATGGAGTAATTTGGTGTTTTTTTAGGTTAAGTTTGTATGGTTGGTATTCTGATTTGGATGGGCAGAGGGATTTTCGATGGCATGGGAGGCACAGACTTGGGCCGGCCTGTCAAACAGGCTGAATTTTTGGGCGTTGCTATTCCGGTAAGCTGGTGCTGCATCCTATCCATTTTGTTTGTTCTCAGTGCTAGTATGTGTTTATGTTGGCTGTTGCGTCTGCCCAAGCTTGCGCCGAGAGATGCCCTTAAGCTTGTCCTTGTGTTTTGATTTTTTGAAGATGCCGGTGCCTCTACCAGGTAAGGCCGGTCCCAGCAATTTCGGTTGTAGTGAAAGCCCTGAGGTGGGCTTAGGAGATTTGCTTATGTTTAGGTATGTTGCTTGTAAGTCGCATTTAGTAAAAGTGGGACACATCCGAGTCCCATTTTTTCCGTGCACTCTGTTAAAATGACCAAAAAGGA
>JAANSK020245565.1:0-13819 GCA_011763485.2 Isoetes engelmannii
AGATTGTGATTGTTTTAATGCTAGTGATTGGCTCATCTCATACTGAAATGAGATGGAAACAAGCCGAACCATAATGGAAAAACTCAAAATCCCTGAACAAGTTGTCCATTCAGCATATGATCTGCAGGACATTTAAAGCCAAAGTTAAACGGAGATAAAAAGTATTTGCTATAAGCATGTCCATAGAATCCAAATACATATACATCAGATGTTCAGAGATTCATGAATTTATATACTAAGCCATTTATTTTTAAATCCTCAGTTAAGATATACAGAAGCAATCTAAAAAGATTGATTACAAAAGTAATATAAAGTGAATGATAACTTGGGAACGGTTATCATAACACTACCGCTCTGATACAGTATTGATTTAAAAAAGGTCAAAAAAGATCCGGATGAAGCCCATCCATGCGAATAAGAAAAATATACATGGCATAGCCAATTTCACGGCACTAGCTGCTTTATAACCATCAAAAACTTGAATCATATGCCTACAAAATATTGCAACAATTGCAACCGCTTGTTTCACCAATTTAAGCTTTGTGTTGCTGGTCACATTTCTACAACAAAAAATCCCACTCAGTACAATGTACACCGTTCACCCATTCACAACCCTTTCAGGATCAAGCTGGGTACTGTAGTAACTTGACAATACAGTTGAAAATTCATGGCGACCTTTCCATTCTTCTCTAGGTTTCAAAGTTATTGGAACTTCTATAGCACCTGCTTCTACACAAACCATGTACTTGTACCCATCATCAGCCAGATCTGGCAAAGCTTTGGCCTTGTTCTCCCATGGATTCCATACAACTGCAACCAACATTCAAATATTCATTTCCAATATACAACAATAAAAAGTATCTAAATGCAAGTACCTGCATCAGGCAGACCCTCTTTCTTCAGTACAAATGTCCTTTTCTTTTCATGATCAATTATTGCAAGCTTTGTTGGAGCATCCACCACTTCTATTCTATTCTTCAGAAGCAACACTTCTGCATCATGCAATGTCATGTGCCAAAAGCGAACATCCTATGCCATATCCTAGCTTGAAACTCCCATATCCTGTGGAGCTCTGGCTATGGCGGAGATAAATGTGCAGTGGTCTTCATAAGCAGATCTGAACCCAGAACCCAACAGATCTGAAGCCTAAGAAGCAAAACAAACTAAATAACAAGAGAGGAGAACGCTGGAGAAGAGTCATAACTTCAAAATTAGATATTCATGAATCTTGTCTTCGCTATGGCAGAGAAAAAATATGTCTTCAAAGTTATGGCGGAGCTATGGCAGAGCTTTGGCCGAACCTCCTTCTGATCGCTGATGGTCGTGAGAGGGTTTTGGTCAAAATGCTCTTCTGCTTTTTATTAAATAATAATAATAATAAAAAATAAAAAATAAATAATAATAATAATAATAATAATAATAATAATAATAATAATAATAATAATAATAATAATAATAGTGGTGTTTTTTTTAGGATAGTCCCATAAATAGTTTCAATGGGTTATAATACTTTAGAGACCAATGGTTTGGCACCACAACAATAAGAAAAAAAAACCCCTATTTATGATTAAAATATTATTTTTCCACCAAAAACCGATGTAATTTGCAATAGCGAACGTAATTGCGACGGAATGCGCCACGTGTAGAAGCAGCGCCTTGCGATGGTGATCCTTAACTGCAGATCTTTCCTTTCACTGTAGATCCGACAGCAAGACTAAGAACCTGATGGCTATGCCGACTAGCAGGTGGTTTGCTCATCCGTTGTCCTTTATCCTGCAGATCTGGCAGCAAGGCCTTGGATGGATTTCACAGTCGAGCAAAGATTTCACAGGCCGATCTACACTATGCCCTATACAACGGATCTCCAAGGCCTAACTCTCGAATCTGGTGGAGCTTTGCAAGGCTTAACTGCGTGATTGACGAATATTTCAAGGCAAAAGCTCACATAAAACCATGGCCTGCATTTCAAAATGCTCTTTTCCTGATGACAAACAATTATTTCAATTTCGGGCATCCAAAGGGCTTCTGTAGCCGCATTTACAGAATGGTGGATCCTAAACCTATTATTTTTTAGGCAGTAAAAAAAATGGACGTGACATAGAAAGGCAAATCCGAAACCTAGTTTCTGGCCCTGGTCTATTGCTGGGTCAATGGAGCCTGATCTTACTCTAATCGCATTTGATCCGGATTGATGTACAGCCCGGATCCTCTAATTCTTGCTGAAAAATCCGATGTGGTTATTTGCCATAACAAGATGGTTTGCCCTGGGTCGTTAAGCAGACCTGGTTGCCTTAAAAAGAATCGATGTTGGAGTTGTTTTTGATCGGGAGAGCGGAACAATACAGAATATGCCATAGCTAGATTATCTCCAAGGTATGAACAATGATAAATTGGTGTGATAATTGATTGTTTTCTAATAAAAAGGTACTGGTCTTTTGTGTTTTCTATTTAGCAACAGGTGAGACTACAAAGAATAAAGGAAAACCAACAAGACGAAAAGAACAAATGAAAATATATGAAATAGATGGAAGAACGAAAGATCAAGTCCGGCAAGAAGAACAAGTCTGACGAAAAGAACAAATGGAAGAAAATATGGGGCGAATAGTGTATTGAACAAAGTAGGAGTCAAGGAAACTTGAGGAGCGAATACAAATGTACATTGAGTTAACAAAACAAGGTGAAGAAAGACAAAAAGAAACATGTGCACTCAAACAAGATAAACGAATCAGAAAAGGAATATTTTGGGCAAGGTGCTAGATAAAACATATGTTGGTCTAATCGAAAAAATTCTCAACTAGGGGATGAAGAAAAAAGTCGCCCTGCAAGGAGCAAAATGCTAGAAAACCCTCTCACCAACAGTAACTCCATGAACCTACTACCAGCAATCTTGCCAAAATAGATAATTTTAATATGGAAATTGGTTTGGACAAATGTATGCCTATCTAATACCCATCCATGGACACCTATTAATTATACTCAATCATACCATGCCTCTTTTTCTTCTCCATTCATTCCTCAGCTCAGCCCCGGCTTCCGGCCGGGGCCTTTCCTCGATTTGGACAAATGCACGCCTATCTATGCCCTAAATGCATGCCCATCCATGGACACCTATATTATACCATATCTTTTTTTTTTTTAATGCCCTAAATGTATGCCCATCCATGAACACCTATATTATACCATGCTTGTCTTTTTTTCTCCTGTACACCTGTATGTGAATGGACCCATTCGGGTTCATCAAAGAAACAACTCTAGTGTTAACTTCATCATTTGTGAGGCTATCAACTTTCATAAGCTCTCGGATTTGCTTTGGAGTGGCTAATGGAAAAGAAAAAACAAGACAAATGTGGAATTGAACGTGGGTTTGTTGAAAAAAAAGGATAAGGTAACCTTGAGAGCCTCCAAGATGCTGAAGAGCTATGGCCTTTGAGCAGTTTGAGTCGGAGCTTGGGCTTGGGCCAGAGTTTGGGCCAGAGTCCATAGTTCCATTCCAAAAAACAGGATGCTTGCCTCTACAGCGTGTTGCTTTGAAAACATATACTAAACTGCAAGAAGGTGGTACACATGTGAGACACTTGACTTCCAAATCTCGCCTGCATGTTGATCATGGGTCTGTGTTGTCTTAAAGCTTGTTGGAAGCAGAAACATGATATTGGTTCTCCAGATAGAATATCCAAGAGCAGGGATGTATACAGGTGTAGAATAATGAAGATCACACTTGCCTGAAGCAATATCTCGATACATGCCTCCTTGGTAAGCTTTGGAATGCTAGTTCTTTGGAAAGGAGAAGATAGGACACTACACAAACCAGATGAAACCCACACTTGCCGATGGTCCACAACAATGTATGTTATCATAGTTGCCCATGAAGAGGCGTAGAACAATTGCATCCATTCACACTGGTGTACACCGCCTCAGAACAGAGCATATGGGCTGTGCGGAGCGTGTAAACATGGTACGCTAATGTTGTCAATTAGGCGCCATTAAAGATGAATGCCACACTCTTTAGATTTGCCCACTTTTGTAACTAACAAGCATAATATGTTGATTTGATTCCACGTAATCAACTGCTAATTGTGCTCTTGCAGACGCCTGCAATAATGGCATTACCATCTTATATTTTAGAGGTTCTTGACAGGCGAGATGAAAAATGTCCTGCGTCTCACAATGATATGTACATATGCATAGATGTAAGTTTATTAGCGAGTCTATTACGACTAAGGTTTTTCCTCGAAAACCCTTCAAGCATGGTTCTTTAAGCCTAGATAGTAATGGTCATTTTTAATCATAGATAGTAATGATTTTGTTGTCCTCTTTCTGGTATTGGGGTCTCATAGACCTTTTGGTCTCTTGGATTATAGAAGTCAATTCAATTGGATTCAATTTGTATGACTGCCAGTTCATTTGGCCTAACAGACATTCCATCGTTGCACCTTGCCATGTTATTAAGTGAATGGGTACCTTGAGGGAGAACATATTGAGTTGTATTTGAAGTTGGGTATGAACTACATTAGAACAAACTCTCATTTTTTGCTTGCAAGTTTGGCAAGCATGTTTACTCATAGGAAGAAAAAGAGTCATTGGTTTATGTTTATTCGCTGGATATGAATGTGTTGTCTGCCATGTAGTTGCATTAAGAATAGAATAGAATGTATTTTATCGTCCATGGAGGCTAATAAGAATGTCGTGACAATAAGAATGTCCTCATGTAACTTTTCATGCATTCTCGTATCATATCATGTCAATGGTAAAGAAATTGATGGGATCTGCTACTAACTTTTAAGATCTTTAATTTCATCTAAAAATTTGTCGTACTCAGACTTTTTTCTCTGACTTTTGGGGTCTCTCATTTTCATTTATCTCGACCAAATCTAGTTATTAGCTGGACAATAAATTGCATCGTGGTGTCCATAAGAGAGAGGTTGCCGTGGTGAATTTCTTATATGTACTATTGATACACCTAGTCTTCTAGAGCAATCCTGGTGCTATAAAACCTTTGCCCTCTCAAGGTGTTTGAAGGACAAATAGGGTAAAAAGAACTTTCAGACCTTGTTGACATAAAATGAAATCGAGATCTACACACAAGTATTGAGATCTACACACAAGTATCCCACAGTCCATGTTATCTTGTAAGAGAAGCTTGAGATCCATCGAGATGCACACAAGACAATCTTGAGTATTTTGAGTGGACCATTAACGTTAATACGAAAGTTTTTAACACAAGATATCTCTTTCATACCGCCTCGCCATTGTAAGTACAATGATTAAGTAGACTAGATGTTCGAAAAGGGGTTAAAAGAAAAGAATCCATGGTGGGATGAAGAATCCGATATATAACAATATCCTCAATTATGAAATGCCATCCTCCCGCATATACTTGTCCCATCAAAGACTTTTTTATGCACACAGTTGGAACGGGATGAAAGCACTATGGCAAAGGGGGCATAGATAACTATGTAGTGAGATTATATAAACAAAGGGTTAGTTATGGTCATGGTTTATGTGGATGATAAAAATCAATTTAATTCAATTTTTATCAGACCCAGTTTTACCATCCTCACTCTCGGTGAGGTCTCCGTCATCAGATTGAACTAGCTCATCGCTTTGCTGCAAAAACAAGGGATGGATTTGAGTGGCAGGCCCATAAGATGCCTTGCAATTCTGCTGGCTGTATTCTGGAGGAACCCAGATTCCTCCTACTACTAAAAGCTGGGCAGACTGACCCACTCCTGGACCTGCTTGACAACTATTCCCTGGCCTTCTAGTGTGCAACCTATACTTCTGCAAAAAAAAACCTTAATATCAGACCACGAATCAGACTTGCTACCAACCAAAAGTTAAGATTCCAACCTGCAAGTGGCTCTTAACTTCATCATTTGTGAGGCCATCAACTTTCATAAGCTCTCGGATTTGCTTTGGAGTGGCTACTGCAAAAGAAAAAAATTACAAGGGTGAGAATTGGAAGTGGGTTTTTTTTGAAAAGGAAAAAAAAGGGGGATTAAGTATAACCTTGAGAGCCTCCAAGATGCTGAAGAGCTGCGACAAATCGACGGTGAAGTTCTGGAGACCAACATCTTCTGGCCTTTCTATGAGCAGCTTGAGCTTGAGCCTGAGCTTGAGCCTGAGCCAGAGTTTGGGGCTGTTGTTCTGAGCTTATTTTTTCTTCTCTAATTTCCGCATCTGACGTTTCTGCTTCACATTGCTTGTTCCTCACAAACGGCGAAAATGCTCCCCCCAATCCCTGTATAACTCCATGCTTTGGTAAAGGACGTACTGCATCTGAGCAATTATGCATGTTTTCCTCCTTCTAAACCAAAATAAAAAACAAAACATCACAATCAGTTGTTTTATTTTACTCGTATTTACATTCAATTTCGCCTTTTACCTTCTCGCATTGGCTCCAGAGTTGCACATCCGCAATCCAATTTGGCCTGTCTTCCCCTGCTTCTGAGTTGCCCCTTCTTCCCAAAAAGTCCTCCACTACTTGCCTTGATTCTTCCTCTTCTTTGTACTCTTCCTCATTCCGTCTCAGAGCTTGGATTGCTACATAGTATATCACTTGGCAAAATTACTTTGTCTGTAATACTAATGTAGCATATCAAAACAGAGCACTCTACACATAAATTTCATGGATCCGGCCAAGAAAAGACGCATTGATTGTAAAGATACTTACCATCGTTAACCAGTTGCATGCACAGGGGAAGCTCCCTCTTAAAGGCTTCTATCTTTCGCCTCTCTTCTTCCAGGCCTTTCAAATATTCGTCGCGCTCCTTCAAGTTATCAGGATTATTAACAAACGGATAAGTCTTGCAGAAAGCCGCCTGAGCCTGAGATCTATAACCCAAGCTCAGTTCTGACGACGAACCCATGAATCTGCTCTGCATATCACCACATCAGCATATTAATCACAAGCTCCTATCAGTTACACCGTCTCCAAAAGCAGGATTCTACCTTAATATCTGTCCTCGTATCCTCTGCTACCACAATTTCAAGGCACAAATCTTGGAAAGACGGCAATGTAGCACAAATCCGTCAAGATCTAATTTAAAGTCAGAGATACTGAATCTTCAAGATAGCATAAAACTCATGCGAGATTGATTACTGAAGCCGGAAACAGTTGGATGAACGCAAAGATCAAAGGAAGAAGGTGAAGAATGCATGGCGCAGGCTAAGATCTTCAGGAATTGGGAGGCAAAAGAATGGAATGGGCCCAAGAAAATGATGAAGAGCATAAAGATGGGAAAGTATCTTGACGAACGGGATATTCCAGTGGATAAGGATATGCACACAGAATCTGCTCCTCGTTTTCTTACTGCCGCGTTGAACGGTAAATGTTACCGGCACCTGCAAATATTTTCGGCGGCCATTTCTTCGCATATTCTTCACATATATCCAGTCTGAAAAAGATAATGCTTTTTGAACGCATCTTCCACATTGCACGGTTCCACGTTTCTATTGAAACTGCTTATGCTCAGTATCAAAGATTCGATCTTATTGTTTCGTTTTAATCTTTGTGTTATTATATTTTAAGTCGTGATAAATAATTATAATGGGTACAACCAAGCTTGTTCAAATTCTATTTGTCAACATGGATATCCTCAATAGTATCTTGTCCCTTCGTGCCATCCAAAAGACATTATTTACACATTTGCATGGAAACTGCACGTTGTGCATAATGTCAGTTTCTAGTGGGTAACTATAAAGTATATCCTGTGTTGTGTGGAGATGCCATGAATACTTAGTCTTATATAAGGTTCAAAGGTTTCGTATTATATGTTTATGAGTAATGGAAGTGTGCTAGACGATGCAAGGCACATGAGATGAGCATGTCTAGAAATGTCGACATGTGTTTGGGTGTGTTCTTGGGTTTTGATGCTAGGGGAGTGGTGGTGTTCCCCTTTTTTATTTTTTATTTTTTTTGGGGGAGCGCATCAGCGAGATATACTGATGAATCTTTTAGATTTTTTTGAATGCCTATAGATAAGCTGGGTAGAATGGTGCAAAAGCTGTCATAGTACATTTGCTTGAGCTGTTGCAATTTCTTGCTGCCCATTGTAATAGATTGAAATGTTTGATAATCCAATGCCACGGGCTTTAAATGTTTGAAATTAGATGCTACTCTAAGCATCTAGTCTATGCACGCCACCATCAAACATGTGTGCGCACCTTAGCAATTGGGAATAACATTTAAGCAGTGCCAAGCAGTTTGACCAACTTAACACGGATCATATAGAAATACACAGGCATCTACAAGAGCTAAGAAAGGAGGCCAGCACTCTAAGGGCCAAAAGTAGCAGGTGGTTGGTTGTGATTGAGGCATTGAAACATGATCCAATAAAGCTCAGCAATAGAACACGATATTAAGTAATAGAACATGGTATTAGCTTTCTATCACGAGAGTGTCTATATGAGAGGAATTAGGTTGCCTCCAGAGAAATTGATCGAATAATTTGTCCACTTTTCTAATACAATTTGACCCATGCTAGCTGGAACACGCTTGGATGTGGACTTAACTTACACACCAAGTGTTTGGTTGATCGTATGACACAAGGTCGTTTTTTGGCCTATGTTGCTCTTGGATTATTCCAGAATTTGGTACGCACAAGCCTACATGAAAGTTGAAGAAGAGGGGTGGAGGCAACTTTGTGATGCATGATATCAATGTGCATCTTTCTCCTACTACCAGCAGATGATCACTATCGGTCGTCTTCAAGAGCCTTTTGAAGATCTATATTTGCATGATGAGAATGCAACTATTATCTGTACACACTTGCAATTGTAGTATGTAATCTGATCAGAGAACAGAGAAGGACCACAATCATATAAGGCAGTACCTTGAGGTTTGCTTCCTTAGCAAACTCTGGGATCCAGATGCTCTGGCACACGTCAAGGTGGCACACTATCGACAGCAGGTCAATCCCATGCTCACCCGAGGCCCCCAACATTATTTGTGTACTCATTTGCCTATGAAGAGGTGCAAATTGATAGCTTCTATTTGAACGGGTGTACATCGCCTTCGCATTGAGACAGGCCGACGGACCCAGGAGGTACGCGAGGACATGATCTGTCAGTGTTGCCAACAGGGAGCCATTGAGGATGAATGTCATGCCCTTCAGACTTGTCCAGCATTCTATCATATCCGAGTACGGTATGTTCAGTTAGTTATGCCTGACTAGTCATTGAGCTATTGAACATGACCTCCGTGGGCTTGCTAAGCCCATATCTTCAAGAGGTCATGGATACACAGACTCAGATGTATCCACCGGTACAGTATTGAATGGCACTATATTATTGTACAGTATGTCAGCATACTTATTAATGCCAAGGTTTTTCCCTCGAAAACCCTTCAGGGGGGGGGAGTCTTTTAATCTTGACAGTAATCGGCTTGCTGCTCTCTTTGTTTAGGTCCCATAGACCAGTTGGTCTACGTAGATTATAAAAAATCTAATCTAATCTATTCTATTCTATTCTATTCTATTCTATTCTATTCTATTCTATTCTATTCTATTCTATTCTATTCTAAAATATGGATTTCAAACATCTGGGTCTTTCCTACTCATGATATGGACCTTCTCGATGATGTTCTCGATGAGCTATATCTCACTTATCCTATGCTTGGAGATGTAAAACCAAAATTATTGGATCTATCTTGTTCACCTTGTTCTACGTGCTTTTATGGACCTTTTGGACAATGTTATATGGTTTGACGTAGACCCATGACATGTACTTACTATATAAACTATCGAATGGGGATTTAGAGCGATCCCGGGAGCTGAAATATGTGATTTGCGTAAGTAATAAACAACATAATTTTTTGAGAAATACGACTTTTTCGCAATGGTTGGCCTGTGATTTTGACGTATGTATGTACGAATTTGAAGCTCCGCCATCTAGTTATAGACTATGCTTTCTCAATCCAACCATAGTTGCCCCTTTTAACATCCATCATGGGATTATGTATTTCATAGAACATGGCAAGTGCATGCTCTGACCCACCACACTTACATGTTTCTCATATGCCAGTTCCACCTCTAGCTCTGATAGAGGACCATCAAATTCTACAGGGAAGGAAAAATCCCAAGGGTTAGACATCCATTCAGCCTCAACAGGTGGCAAGGGTGAAAGCTTCGTTACTGAATCCAGATATATACACTTCTGCGAGTTCGACCATGGTAGAGGTCAGGCAGAGAACCTAGGTTAGAGTCCATTGATTTATATAGGGTGTTGTATCCTAGAGCCCAAAACTACTAATGTTCAGTGCAAATGTTATCAACAAAGTGCCTCTTTTTTGTAACACCTGGCTTAAAACCTTAACTAGATTATACTAAAGAGAGGTTACCTTTGGTTATAACAATTGATTCAGCATTCAACATTGTACTAGTAAGAACTATAAATTAGGATTAAGAACTTACGAGCAAGGATCAGGGTATTAGAATTACGATTTAAAGATAACAGATGTTGGCGCCTCTGTAGGAGGGCCTTAGTGGTTGTTCTGAGGACCAACATTTAGATGTGGTTTGAAACCAAGATCCAAATAAGGTTAGGTATAGTCAAAGCCCCGTGGATGCACTTATATAAAGGGAATATGAATATGCCATTTGCATTTGTAGGGCAGCAAAAAGCCACCCCCTCCCCCCCCCCCCCTACACGATTTTTTAAAGCCAAATGTGAATTCCCTCTGTATGCAAATTTATCCCAAAAAAATCCCCTTCCATTCGTATACGTACATTTAATCGAGCCAATTAAAGTTGGGGCATCAAATAATGGTTAAAAGTCTATTGAGTTTAAGTCTTTTATGTCATTTTTTAATCAAAATCCAAGTTAATATAACATGTTCATACATATGTGACACTGGAAATTTCAACAGTTGAATGCTTCTTTGATTATCTAGGCATCAAACATAAAATATGGCAAGAAGCCATAAGATTCTGAATCAAAGTTTCAAAATCATTACTCACGCATTAACTTATGCGGAGAAAACATTGAGATATCAGCACAAATTGCATATATTGTTCAAAACAGAAGAAAATATTGTTTATCATAAAGCCACTTCCCTTATCCAAAAAGCCTTTATGTGAACCGAGGTCTGTCAATTAATTGCATGAATTCCAGCTTGTAAGTTAAGACATGCAGCTAGCACGCATCCATCATCCAGTATACAAAACAACTTGACCTAGGACAAGACAACCACATTGAGAGGAGAATATCCGTACCTGCAGCCAAACAAGTACACATTAGCACAAAGTGGCAATGATGCTAGGGCCAAAAGGTACAATGAGTGTTCTCGGCTCTTTGCCCTTCACCCAATGTAGCCTCTTGCCTTTTGGTACTGTTAAAGCAAATGAACAAATGGAATGCAAAATATTTCTGAATTCTTAGTTAGGAGGCGGCCTTAAGCAGCGAAATTAATTTACCAAGTCCTCTTTCACTTTCAAGGATTCTACTTTTTTGAGGCTAAGACATCTTACTCAATGTACAGTATAATCGAACACTGTTGAGTGGTATATTATAAGAGAGATTAGAACCTTATAATACTGCAGTTATGCAACTTGCAATATTCTACAATATTCAATCTATTAAGAAAAGTAATAGCTATACAAAATCGAGTTACCTTGAATTCGTTTTGCTTGGATCTAGCCAGCCATTTCGTCAAATGGTATTGTTGGAACAAATTGGCCACTTCTGCCATGATAACATGCACACTGCTAGTTTTTGTTGTAGATAACAGTGTCTCTGATATGTTATTTCTCCTATCTTCTTTAATCCATAAATTGGCATATCATAAGATCCTTTATAAGAGCCTGTAAACTCTGCTTGCAAGTCAAGCAACTGAAACTGATAAGGTCCGAAATAGCCTTGGAGGTCCAAAAATCCGGAATGCTCCCATGAATCAATATAGGAATTGAAAAAAGGCCTTCAGAAGTAACGCAATCTAAGACAGATTGATCTGGTAAACAAAAAACAAATCGTTGGCTTGGAGACGACATGTTCTTGGGCACAAACCCTAAGGGCATATCGTGAAAAATAATCTTCCCCCAAAATATGCATTACTTAGCCCCAAAATATCCTTTAGCCCAAAACAATACATCCATTTGCAGCTTGCAATTAGTTTTTGCACCTTTATGGTAAGTAATAAGTAGAGAAATAATTTTATGCCATCCTGCAAATCCAAGTGCATCAGAACTAGTAGGTCTATATTCCTGTAGTAAATTTAATGGCCCATTATCTTTAGGCACAAATTCAACATCTATCATACATGGTTTTATCAAGCTAGACATGCAACTAGATGTATAAATGAAGACCACTATGCCTCACCATAATGAAGACTTGCCGATTAGTACTTGTCTCTACTGAAGTTGCTAGTGCTACAACAGATATTACACCAATGTTTCCCATGTGGGAGCTCACATTCAAGAAACAAATGTAATCTCAATTATCTCCAAATGCTTTCTAGAGACAAACCGTAGGCTATACAACTGTACATGTCAATGTGTTGATGTAGGAAATCATTGAGATTGCATGCCGGGAACCTTCAGGATATAGAAGGCTAGTGTCATGACTACAAGCGTCTGGAAGAGCACATGTGGCGGCTGATTAGGCGTAATTAAATAGGCATATCATGCTTGATAGTCACAAATGCTGGGCAAATTTGAAGAGTATCACATTCATCTTCAATCGCTTCAATTTGGTAACATCGACATATCTTGTTTTCACACTCTTCACGTGCCTTTCTTTCTGTTTTGCTTCTGAGACGGTGTGTACCAGTGCACATGGATGCAATTGTTCTAAGTATGTTCATGGGCAAGTGTGTTAACATGTATTGATATGGACCATCAGCAAGTGGGGTTAATCTAGCTTTTGTAGTGTGAAGACTTGTCAATCTTCAAAGTATTGGCATCCCAAAGCTTACCAAAGAAGCATTACTAAGATATTGGTTCAAACATATGATCCTCATTGTACTCATGTGTAAAAGAATGTTAGGGTGTCTAAAAAAGTGCCCTCACATTATGTAAAATGTAGTTCATGTAGGGGTCCGTTATTTCTTTTTTTGAATTAAATTTTGATGGCAAGAATTAATTATTATGGTCTCCACGTCACCCATCCGAATGATGGTTGGTTGTGCCTACTTGCGAATTATCACAGCTTTTGGGAAGGAATTTTGGAGATTTCGAAACCCTTATTTATGTGTGCTTCTTGCCTGGTTCTGTGTATGAATTTCGCTGCAAAAAAGTCCTTTGCTTCTGTGTGTGATCCGTCCATCCGAAACCAGAATGGATCCCTCTGCTTTCCGAAAATCGCCCAGGCTAAACAAGAATGTGAAGAAGGAAGTCACCAAAGCTGATTCCATTAAGAAAGATCAGAAAATCAAGAGAAAACAGGAAGCAGTAGAAGAACCCGGTGCTAAAAGGAGATTAATCTGTGCAGAGCCTGCTGTCATAGAGGCTAAGCATGTAAGGTGTTTTAATGCAGAAGAAATTTTCCCTAATTTGCAGGAAATCATGGGCAAGGAGTGGGGGCCGAAAGACATTAGGGGATTCAAAGAAGCTTCTGTGAGGCCAGAGTGGTCCGAAGAATTTTACAGACACTATGAAATGGTTTTTGGGAAGAAGGAGGTGACAAACCGCCATGTGCCTGAGTATTTTGCCCGAGCTTTTGCCCTCCAATTGGCAGGTAAGAAGGTGGATTGGGAATCTTTTAAAGTTTTGGCCAAAGATTTGGCAAAAGGTGGAGCTGAGGACTCTGCTTTAACTGAGGAAATCGGGACCTCCAAATCAGCTTCCAAAATCCCTAAATTACAGCAAACATTTTACCCAAAAGA